>JAODAL010070494.1:0-15904 GCA_025379985.1 Phyllomedusa bahiana | reverse complement strand
GCCCCTTTTTGGGGTTACAGGCTGGGGTGTAGGAACCCTTGTTGGGTTCCCGGCTGATGTGAGGACGCCCCTTGTCCTGGTTACAGGCTGAGGGGAAGAGGACGCCCCTTGTCCGGGGTTACAGGTGAGTTGTAGAGGACGCCCCCTTGTATTGGTTACAGGTGAGGTGTAGAGGACGCCCCCTTGCCCTGGTTACAGGTGGTTTTAGAGGAGCCCCTTGTCCTGGTTACAGGCTGAGGTGTAGAGGACGCCCCTTGTCTGGTTACAGGCTGAGGTGTAGGGACGCCCCTTGTTTGGTTAAAGGCTGAGGTGTAGAGGACGCCCCCTTGTCCTGGTTACAGGGTGAGGTGTAGAGGACGCCCCCTTGTACTGGTTACAGGCTGAGGTGTAGAGGACGCCCCCTTGTACTGGTTACAGGCGGAGGTGTAGAGGACGCCCCCTTGTACTGGTTACAGGCTGAGGTGTAGAGGACGCCCCCTTGTACTGGTTACAGGCTGAGGTGTAGAGGACGCCCCCTTGTACTGGTTACAGGCTGAGGTGTAGAGGACGCCCCCTTGTACTGGTTACAGGCTGAGGTGTAGAGGACACTCCCTTGTCCTGGTTACAGGCTGAGCTGTAGAGGACGCCTCCTTGTCCTGGTTACAGGCTGAGGTGTAGAGGACGCCCCCTTGTCCTGGTTACAGGCTGAGGTGTAGAGGACGCCCCCTTGTCCTGGTTACAGGCTGAGGTGTAGAGGACGCCCCCTTGTCCTGGTTACAGGCTGAGGTGTAGAGGACGCCCCCTTGTCCTGGTTACATGGTGAGGTGTACAGGACGCCCCCTTGTACTGGTTACAGGCTGAGGTGTAGAGGACGCCCCCTTGTCCTGGTTACAGGCTGAGGTGTAGAGGACGCCCCCTAGTCCTGGTTACAGGCTGAGGTGTAGAGGACGCCCCCTTGTACTGGTTACAGGCTGAGGTGTAGAGGACGCCCCCTTGTCCTGGTTACAGGCTGAGGTTTAGAGAACTCCCCTTGTCCTGGTTACAGGTTGAGGTGTAGAGGTACGCCCCATTGTCTGGTTACAGGCTGAGGTGTAGAGGACGCCCCCTTGTCCTGGTTACAGGCTGAGGAGTAGAGGACGCCCCCGTGTATTGGTTACAGGCTGAGGTGTAGAGGCCGCCCCCTTGTACTGGTTACAGGCTGAGGTGTAGAGGACGCCCCCTTGTACTGGTTACAGGCGGAGGTGTAGAGCAGAGGCGGGACGACGGGTAGGCCAAGGCAGGCGACCGCCTAGGGCGCCTACCTCTGCCTATCCCTAAGGGGCGCAGGCAGGGCTCCGAACGTCGCCGGGCTCCAGGCCGCTGCCATGGGCCTGAAGCGCCGGCCGCCTCTTCGACCGCTTCTGCGGAGCAGTGAGCGAGCGCTCCCTGCTCCGCAGACAGTGTTGGACCCGCTCACCGGAGGATCGCTGGATCCTCCGGTAAGCTGTAGGGCCGACACAGCGGGGCCGCCGGGTCCTCACAGCGCTTACCCGCCGCGGCCCCGTGCGCCTCAGCCGGCAGCGTCACGATGAAGTGATGTCATTGCGACGCTACCTCTCCTCGGGCGCACAGCGCGTCACAGGCTGTGCGCCCAGGAGCTGCTCGGAGGAGCTGCCGGGAAGCGAAGCAGAGCGTGCGGCGGGAAGCAGGTAAGGTGAGTATTACAGTTGTTATTTTTAAGTGCCTGCCGGTGGCCCCTATATACTGCATGCCTGTGGCCCCTATATGCTTCCTGTGGCCCCTATATACTGCCTGCCTGTGGCCCCTATATACTGCCTGCCTGTGCCCCCTATATACTGCCTGTGGCCCCTATAATGCCTGCCTGTGCCCCCTATATACTGCCTGTGGCCCCTATAATCCTCCGGGGGCCCCTATATCCCCGCCTGGGGCCCCCTATATATGCCTGTGGCCCCTTATACGCCGGGGCCCCCTATTAGCCTGCCTGGGCCCCAATATAGCCCTGGCCCCAAAATAATGCCTGCCTGTGGCCCCTTTTATATCCCCCGTGTGCCCCATAACTGCCTTGGGGCCCCTTTTAAATTGCCTGCCCCCCCTTTATATTGCGCCTTTGCCCCTATATACTTTTGGGGCCCCCTTATACTCCTCCTGGCCCTATATACTGCCTGGGCCCCTAAATGCCTCCTGTCCCCCCAAATATTGTTGGGGCCCCTATAAACGCCTTTCCCCCCCTATATACTGCCTGTGGCCCCTAAAGCCTGCCTGTGTGCCCCCAAAAATTGCCTGTTTTGGGGGGCCCCTTATTGCTGTGGCCCCTTTGCCTGCTGTGGCCCCATAACCTGTTGGCCCCCATAACCTGCCTGTGGCCCAAATGCCTGGGGTGGCCCCCATAGCCTCCCTGGCCCCCAAAAAACGCCTCCCTGTGGCCCCCCAACGCCTGCCTAGCCCCTATAGCCTCCCTACCCCATATCCCGGGCCTTTGGGGCCCCTAGTTATATCCCCTGCCTTGTCCTATATCCCGCCTGACCCCTATAGTTTTAAAACTCCTGATGCCCCTATATTTATATACCTGCCTGGTCCCCCCTATACTATATACGCTGATGACCCTATGTCTTATACCTGCCTGAATTCCCCTATGTCTATTCCCTCCTGAGAGGATTTTTCAAATTTACCTGCCTGAAGTGACCATATATCTATATATCTGCCTGATGTCCCTATTTTTTTATACCTACCTGTCTAAGGGGACATTATACATTACCTGCCTGAGAGAGGGCATATCTATATACCCGTCTAACTGAGGGGACTTATAACCCGTTTAAAAGGGGGACATATATACCTATAAAAGGAGTGCTGGAAAATGTAGGGTTCTAAAATTTTGTGTCCAAACTCAGGGGATTTTTCCGGGGACAAACAGATGAAGGTTTGAACCGGGGAAAGAAAAAGGGAATTTAAGACGTGATCAGAAAAAACTCCGGGAGTACTAAAGTAACTGCAGTTATCACTTATAAACTTCAAAGGCTACATAAATAGTATCACCAAAACCCCATCGGGGCCTGTATGGCTGGGTTTTAGTTTTAAGCCCGGTTTAAGTGATAGTCACTGTTGGGGGGGGCTTCTCAGGGGGTTTGGGGATATTTGGCTTTAGATAGTTTTTGGGTTTGGGTTTTGAGGGGGTTTTTGTAAAATCATTTGTCCGGGAGATTTGCTCCCTGTATCGGGGGGATTAATTGGGGATTTTTTTTGAAATTTTTTCCTGTCATACAAGGGGACGATTTTGAAAAAAGCTAATTTTCTTGTCATGACTGCTAGGAATGGGGGGCTATGTGGAATGTCAGAAAATTAGTGACAGGACTTGGGGAGGGGGGAGAAATTAGTGTCCTTTGTGAGGGGGGGGGGGCCCCCCTTGGCTTTTCTTTCCCAGGGACCAAAATGCCTTTCCCGGGCCCTGGTTTTTGAGGCGCCCCCTTGTAATGGTTACAGGGTAGGTGTAGAGGCGCTCCCGGGGGCTGATTGGTTGCTATGGGCTTGGTTTTTGGCATGGGCTCGGGTGGTTACCCATGGGGAGGGGCTGGTTGGGGGCGGGCCCCATTGGGAAAGGGGTCTGACCTTTAGTTGGGGTTTTTTGGGGTCTATTGGTTTTCTTTGAGCTCGATTGGTCCTATGGACCTGATTTGGTTCTATGAGCTCTGATTGGTTCCTATTTTAAAACTCTGATTGGTTTTTTGGCTCGGGTGCTTTGGGGTTTGATTGGTGGCTTTTTAGCTTATTGGTTCTTTGGCTCTGATTTTTCTATTTTGGTTTCTGGTTGCTATGGGGTTTTTGGGGCTATGGGCTCTGGGGTTTCTATTTTTGGGGACTTGATTGGGTTTCTATGGCTCTGATTTGTTTTGCTATGGCTCTGTTTTGGGTTTGGGGTTTTTTTACTCTGATTGGTTTTGGCCTATTTTTTTGGGTCTTTTTTATCTTTTGGAAAAGCTTTTTTGGGACTTTTCCTGATTGGGTTCTATGGGGTTTTTGATTGGGGGGTTTATATGGGCTCTGAAAGGTTTCTTTTTAAACCACTTCTTTATCGGGTTTCTATCAACAACAAAATATAGACAAATAGGTTTCAACTTAAAAACTGTTATTTATTTGGGCTTTCCCCTATTACACCCATATTATTTCTGAGGGGGAGATACTTTTAGTTTTAGGGTTTCTTTTCCCTTTTAATTAACCCTTCCCTCCGGGGGTTTTCCCCCCCTTCCCGACGGGCTTTTTTTCCTTTTCCGTGGTGCACACCAGTTTGAATACTATAAAGATTTCTTGCACTCAGTGATTTTACTAATTTTTCGCCTTTTGTCCGTGTTATGCCAGACTTTATCTTTGTCATTTTGGAGTTTTTTTAAATTATTTTTTTGAGTTTATTTTTTTATTATAAGGGGAAATAGTGATAAAAAAGAAAAAAAATGTTATTTATTTTTTCAACAGCAAAAGTGGCGCTAAAAATGAGTTTTGAAGTTGTGTCACTTTTTCGTCACGGACATTTCTACATAGGTCGTCGGGGGCGCGGGATAACAGTTGCAGTTTGGCCTGTTAGAATTTTGTATTTTTGTTTGTATTGAAAGCTTCAATGTCTTTTGAGCAATAGCTGAAGACATATACATTACATGACAGTCTATTAGAATTGTATTATTACAAATTATGTTGAATAAACCATGTAAGACATTGACGACGTGTTTTCATTGATAACAAGCCCTAAATCTTCTCCTGTATAGGGTTGTACTAGTAGTAATAATCACCATACAAAATAGTAAGGCTGTAAGCAGCTGACCATTTTAATATGAAGCCAAACTGGGCCGAGGAAGCACATTGAGTAAAAGAGTTATCCTCATGATGTCAACTATTTTGTGAAATGCACCAGTCCCTCCTGCAGCAAAATAACCCCACAACATGATGCTGCCAGTCCCGTGTTTCACAGTTGGAATGATGTTCTTAGGCTTCCAAGATTCTCTCTTTTTCCTCTGGCCATAATGACCGTCGTTACGGTTAAAGAGTTCAATTTTAGTTTCGTCAGACCACAGGACGTGTCTCCAAAAAGGTAGGTCTTTGTTCCTGTGCATTTACAAACATTAATCTGGATTTTAAATGCTTGTTTTGGAGTAATGGCTTTTTACTGGCAGAGCGGCCTTTCAGCCCATGCTGATACAGTGCTCGTTTCACTGTGGATAATGACACAATGTTACTGGCACCCACTAACATCTTCACAAGGTCTTTTGCTTTTGTTCTTGGATTGATATGCACATGTCAGACCAAAGCACGTTCATCTCTGAGACACAGAACCCTTCTCCTTTCTGAGCGGTATGATGGCCGGACATTCCCATCTTGTTTGTATTTGTATATAATTGTTTGTACAGATGAACGAGGCACCTTCAGGTATCAGGAAATTGCCCCCAAGGATGATCCAGACTTGAGCACGTCCACAATTCTCTTCCTGATATCTTGGCTGATTTCTTTAGACTTTCCCATGATGTTACACACAGAAGCAGTTGTTTCTGGTGTAAATTAAAATCCATCCACAGCTGTGTCTCTAACTCAGATGTTGCCAATAAACCAGAAGCTTCCAAAGACCTGACCTCATTATATGGGCGTCCCAAATTGTAAAAAGGCAGAGTAATCCCAGTGTACGGAAACTTCTGACTTTGCAGAAAGTAATAAAAATGCCTTAAAAAATTCTCTCTCTCATTATTCTGTATTTGGCAAATAGAAATAATTTTGGTTCCTAATTGACCTAAAACGGGGAAGGTTTATTCTGATTTCATGTCAGATAAGGAGAAAAACCTGCAGATGGGGCTTGTTATATAGTGTATGGGAACTTCTGGTTTTCACTGTAGATAGAAATATAGGATATGAGATAGAGAGATAGATAGATAGATAGATAGATAGATAGATATGAGATAGAGAGATAGATATAGGATAGACAGATAGATATGAGATAGATAGATAGAAATATAGGATATGAGATAGATATATGATAGATAGATAGATAGTAGATCGATATTGAGTAGAGATAGATATAGGATAGATAGATATGAGATAGATAGATAGAAATATAGGATATGAGATAGATATATAATAGATAGATAGATAGAAATATAGGATATGAGATAGCTAGACAAGCAGATAAATAAATATCAGCTAGATAATATATATATATACTTAAAATACTTAGCAATACGCTTTCGTTACCGCTGTTGAAACCACACACTGGCCAGCACATACTTTCAACCTGAGGCCGCTCTCTGACTCACATACTTTCTGTTTCTAGGTGCGTAAGCGCCCGAAAGAAGTAAGAGGGTAATTTTTTTTCACCAGTGAACATCACACAGCAAGAAATCCGATCGTAAAATCGCTGTCATATGAACAACGCTGGTGACGTTACTAGTAACATTCTTTTTACCGTACTTGTGGTGCATATTTTGGTGCAATTAGATGTCGAAATACACCTCGCAAATACCCTGTGTGAGCATACCCTTACTGTACTGTAACTGTGCCAAAATTTTGGTGCAGTTTTGAGTATTACACGCCAAGCCACACCCTTTTGGCTGAAGCTACTCCTTTTTGTCGAATAGGGCACAGAAGTGTCTAGAAACTATCTAATAAAGGTGGTGTAAATAATGTCCAACCAGTGTTTTCGGCAGAATTTTGGTACAGCTGCCTTGATAAATGTGCCCCTGCTTTATAAAGGGTTAAAGGGGATGTGCATGTAATATTGTCCCCAGGAGTGCAGCTACGAGGGGTGTCAAGATAGCAGTAGTACCCGAGCCTTGGTGCCTGAGGGACCTAGTTGCCCTTTTACTCCATAAGGAGACACTAGTGTTATAAATGGCACATGGTTGGTGAGAGCCCCATTATGGATCTTGCACTTTGGCTCCCAGAAGCTCTCTGCTGCCCCCTATGAATAATAACCTGGATCTGAATGGAAGGAGACTTCACCATCTCTGAGTCATACTTATCTATGGTTGGTGGGAGCCCCATTATGGATCTTGCACTTGGGGCCCCAGAAGCTCTCTGCTGCCCCCTATGAATAATAACCTGGATCTGAATGGACGGAGACTTCACCATCTCTGAGCTCATACGTATATATGGTTGGTGGGAACCCCATTATGGATCTTGCACTTTGGCTCCCAGAAGCTCTCTGCTGCCCCCTATGAATAATAACCTGGATCTGAATGGAAGGAGACTTCACCATCTCTGAGCTCTTACGTCTATATGGTTGGTGGGAGCCCCATTATGGATCTTGCACTTGGGGCCCCAGAAGCTCTCTGCTGCCCCCTATGAATAATAACCTGGATCTGAATGGAAGGAGACTTCGCCATCTCTGAGCGTGCTCATACGTTTCTCACTGTGCTTGATAGAAATGGGACAACGTGTTGCAGAAAATGAGTTTTTGCCGGGGTCAGGGAGGATGGGGCCGGCGTCTGTACACGAGACATAAGCCAGAACACTGCGGCGCGCAGCGGTAATGTGATTACTGTGCGGCCAGATGCACTGCTTAATGAAATGAAAGAGCACTTCATTTCAGTAATACTGTGTCTGTGGCGGAGGAGATCTCTCCATTCCTGTGCAGTAAATTGCTCGCCTTGTATCAGGAGCATCTCTTGCTTAAAAGCTTTGTGGATGGTGGCGAGGGCAGGGAACCCGTCACTGTGCTGAGCAGGTCCAAGGCGATCCACAGTGATGACTGAGCAGAGTGTCTATTATTTTCCTAGTATTAGACTAATAAAGTGTGACAGGTGAGAGTCCGACTCCTGAGACCCCCGCCAGCCAGCAGAACGAGAGTGCCACGAGGCTTGCTGCAGCTCTTCATCATAGAACAACCTATGGTGACCGCCAATAAAGCAGCTGTGCTTCACCATAAATGACATAATAATAGTATAACAAGTTATAGTGACCGGGATTCTGGAGAAGGGTCTGGAGACATTTCTAGATGTAATAATAGAACAAGTTATAGTGACCAGGTTTCTGGAGAAGGGTCTGGATACATTTCTAGATTAATATAACAAGTTATAGTTACCAGGATTCTGGGGAAGGGTCTGGATACATTTCTAGATGTAATAATATAACAAGTTGGGGCTTGTTCACAAAACGTTTTGGATTTTTTTTACAGATCCTTTTTTTTTGCGTGAAAACGCATCCGAAAAGGGGGTTTCTCAAAATGCAACAGCTAAAAGCTTTTTTGGATGTTTTGTTTGCTTTTTATCAACGTTTTTTTGGCCCTTTTTCGGTCCCCCCCGGGCGACCCTGCACCCACGTCCCCGGCCGATCCCCCGACCCAGCCCCTGCAGCCACCCCCACCTCGATCCATCGCTTTTAAAACCCATGCGCTTTTGGTGCGTTTCGGAAACCCAAAGCGCCGACAATCGTCCCAAATGTGGAGGCTTTTTTGAAGGTCCAAAAGGGAAACCCCATTTTTCCCTATGGGCTTTCCTTGCTAGAACGCAAGAAAATGACTGCAATTTCTTAAAAGCGGACCAAAAAAGCAAGTGCGGGGAGCCCTCAAAGGGCACCCCTGATCTCCCGTGCCTTAAAAGAAGTTAATCACACGAAAAATTTTAGCCCATTTTGGGACCCGCTTTGCTTGCAAAAAAATGGATCCAAAAGAGATGGGCAAAACTCGTGTGAACAAGTTTAAGTGACCAGGATTCTGGAGAAGGGTTCTGGATACTTTTTAGATGTAATAATAGAAAAAGTTAAGTGACTGGGTTTCTGGGAAGGGTCCGGATACATTCTAGATGTTTTTTTAAAAACAGTTTTAGTGACCGGATTCTGGAAAAAGGGTTTCTGGATCTTTTTCTATTTTAATATAAAATTATGTTACCAGGATTTTGGGGAAAGGGTCTGGATACTTTTGTGTAATATAGAACAAGAAAGTGACCAGGTTCTGGGGAAGGGCTGGAAAATTTCAGATTTTTAAAATTTTAAAACAAGTTTGTGAGGGGATTCTGGAAAGAGTTGGATAATTTAAATTATTTTTAATAAAACAGGTTATAGGACCGGGTTTTGGGGAAAAGGGAGGGTCATTTAGATGTAATAATAGAAAAATTTAAAGTAATGGGTTTCGGGAAAAGGGTTGATAATTTCTCATTAATTAAAAAAAAATTTATGTGCCCCGGGATTCGGGAAAAGGGTCTGGATATTTTAATGAATTAAAAACGGGTTTAGTAACCGGGATTCTGGAAAAGGGGCGGGAAACATTTTAGTTTTTGGGGTAAAAAGTTATGTACCGGTTGGAAAAGGGGTCGGGTCATTTTAGTTAAAATAATTAACAAATTTAGTCCGGGGATTTGGAGAAGGGTTGGATCATTTCTAGATTAATATAAAAAGTTATAGTTCCAGATTCGGGGGAAAGGGGTTGGATACATTTTCTAGGTAATAATAAAAAAAGTTATAGTGACCGGATTTTTTGGGGGAAAAGGGTCGGATACTTTCTAATTTTAAAAAATAAAAAAGTTTAAATGAGGGGTTCTGGAGAAAGTCTGGATCCTTTTTAGAATATAAAAAATTTTAACGGGTTTATATGACCGGGATTTGGAGAAGGGTCTGGAAAATTTTCCCGAGTAATAAAAAAAAGTTATAGTAAAAGGGATTTGGAAAAGGGTCGGGGATAATTTCTACATGTAATTATATAACAAGTTATAGTGACCGGTTTTCGGGAAAAGGTCGGGATAATTTTACAGAAATTTATAAAACGGGTTTTTAAAGAAAAGGGGATTCGGAAAGGGTCTGGATAATTTCTGATTAATAATAGAACAAGTTATAGTGGGGGTTTGGGAAAGGGGGGATACATTTCTACATGAAATTTTATAAAAAAGTTATAGTGACCGGGATTTGGGAAGGGTCGGATACATTTCTACTTTTAATTATAAACAGGTTATAAAACCCGGGTTTTTTGGGAAAAAGGGTCTGGTTTAATTTTAAGTAATAATTTTCAAGTTAAAAGGCCCAGGATCCGGAGAAGGGTCGGGATACTTTTCTAGAGAAAAATATAAAATTATAGTGCCGGGATTCTGGAGAGGGTTGGTAATTTCTGTTTAATATAAAAAGTTATAGTTACCGGATTCTGGGGAAGGGGGAAAAATTTTTCTGATGTAATAAAGAAAAAAGTTATAGTACCGGTTTTCTGGGGAAGGGTCGGATACTTTTAAAGGGAAATAATATAACAAGTAAAAGGCCCCGGGTTCTGGAGAAATTTTGGGATCTTTTTAGATATAATAAAAAAGGTTATAGTGACCGGGATTTTGGAAAGGGTCTGGTACTTTTTCTGGTTAATAATAGAACAAGTTATAGTGAGGGGGATTCGGGAAAAGGGGTTTGGGGATACATTTTACAGAAAATTTTAAAAAATAGTGACCGGGTTCTGGAGGGGGTTTCGGGATCATTTCTACATGTATTATAAAAAAGGTTTAGAAAACCGGGATTTGGAAAAGGGGTTTGGAACATTTCTAGATGTAATTGTAAAAGTTATAGTCCCGGGGACCCGGAGAAGGGTCTGGAAAATTTTCTAGATGTTATAATATAAAAAATTAAGTGACCAGGATTCGGGAGAAGGGGTTGGTAATTTTGAAAATAATATAACAATTATAGTGACCGGTTTTGGGAAAGGGTCGGATCATTTTAGATTAAAAAATTTAACAATTAAGTGACCGGGATTCTGGAGAAGGGTCTAGATCATTTCTAGATGAAATAATATAAAAAATTTATAGTGAGGTTCGAGAAAGGGTTTGGAAAAATTTCTAGATGTAAAAATTAACGAATGACCAATTTTCGGGAAAGGGTCTGGATACATTTTCTAGATGTAATAATTAACAGGTTATAGTGCCCAGGATTCGGGACGTTAGATCTTTTCAGATGTAATTATAACAAATTAAGTGACCGGATTTGGGGGGACGGATACATTTCAGATTTTTAATTAATAACAGTTATGTGACAATTTGGGAGAAGGGTCGCCCCTAATCCGGGGTTTTTATTCCCGTTGCCAGTTGGGAAAATTGGGAAAGGGAAAATTTTTTTTCCTAAAATGAGGCAATTGGCTTCCTCATTGGGGTTTCCTTCCCCGGGACAATGCGTGCCTTTAGGCTGAAGGGGAAATGGAATTCGTCTATTTTCGGCCTTACAAACAATGAATATTTTATACAAAGACTAAGTAGATCTGAGTGTTTAAAATGAAGAAAATAAGTATTGGTACAGGTTATTTTGCAATTTTCCCTTTTACAATAATGGAAAGGTCTGTTTTTCTATCATATTTTCCCTTCAATTGGGTAGACAGAATCTAAAAAAAATCCAGAAAATCACATTGTACATTTTTTAATAATAAATTAGCTTTTATTCGGAAATAATTTTTGGTCACCAAACCCACCCCGCGAGAATTGGCCTCACAGACCTGTTATTTTTAGTTAAGGGGCCCCCTACTCTGCATCTTTCCTGATCAATTGCACCTGTTTGAATCGTTTCGATAAAAGACACGTGTCCCAAATTCACTAATCACACCCAACCCTCCACCATGGCAAGACAAAAAACTGTCTAAGGACACCAGGGACCCGCAAAGGCTGGGGGGGCTACAGGCAATAGGCAGCAAACTTTTATAAAAGGGAACAAAAGTTGGCGCAATTATTAAAAAATGGGAAAAAAACAAGATGACTCAAACTATCCAGTCTGGGGGTCTTCAAGACCCCGCCTCGTGGGGAGGGGATTTTAGAAAGGTCAGGAAAACAGCCCAGAACCAATGGGGGGATGGGCAAAGATGAAATCGAGTTGGGGCATAGTCTCATAGCATCTTGAACCACTGCGCCGTCGTAATTTAGGGGTTTCTGATGTGATAAAATCTTTTGTTTGTTATCTAATTCGGGGTTTTAGCAGAAAAACCCGGCGGTGTCCCGCTCGAGCTTTATGGAGCACAGCTATGTTCAGGGGGAAAGTAAATGAGGCTTTCGGAATTCCCTGGATCTTTGCTTTGATTACTAAAACAATGTGGCTGCAGGGACGCGGCGTCCTGAGGAGCGGAGGGATGGTAACACTTACAGAGGAATAATAGAGGGACTATGTCAGGATATAGGAAAAGATGTCCCAGAAGGTTATGTGAAGGGTCATACAAGTGTTCAATACATCGGACACGTCAGGAGAGGTGACAGCTCCTGAGTTAGTGTGTATGATCAGTGCTGTATTGGTCTGTATAGTTTTTTGTGCAAACTCTGCCCGGTTTTCACCCGCTATCAGGCAACACAAAATTTGCTTTGTATGCGGTATTTTTTGGTAAAATTTGGGGCTTTTACAGTCTAGGGTTCTGAAACTTTTTGCTGAAACCCGGTGTTTGGGGCTAAATGGGTGCGTTACTGATGAGGTTTGCATAGATGAAGATAAAAGAACACTGCAAAGCAAAACCCTCGCGATTGATGTAAAGATAGATATGGAAAAGGGGATAATAGAAGAGAGGAATAGAAGTTGAAGATATGGAAAAGGGTAAATAGATAGATATAGATATGAGATAGTTATTTTGAGAGAGAGATGATAGAAGTATGGGATAGTGATAGAAATTTTGGGATTAGGGAAAATTACAGTGTTTTTAACCCCAAAAGGGAGATAGCAATCTGACCCGCTTGCTTTCCCGTTTTGGGGGTTGCAAAGCATGTAATTTCCCTATTGTATACCCCCGGGGCCTCGTGGAACCGGGGCGGGAAAACCCGGGGGGGGGACTCTCCCCCATTCCAAACATTGGAGATTAACGTAAACGGGTGTACCCACCTTTTACAGCAACAAAAAAGGGAGCACCCCGACCTGCTTCATTTATAACGGTTTCAGCATACGAAGAACCCGTCTTCGCTTTTTTTTTTTACAGCCCTTGGGGATCATTCCCCTTTGGGGAGGGGAGAAGCGCACTTCATCTTTAGATAGAGATAGATGTTTTGAGATAGAAGATAATGATAGAGGAGATAGATAGATAGAAAAGAGATAAAATAATGTATGAGAGAGAAGAAGATAGATAATAATATAGATGATAGATAGATAGTAGATTAGATAGATAATTTGAAGATAGAAAAGAGATAGATAGTAATAGATGATAGAGTAGATAAATAGATAGGAGAAGATAGATAGATAGAATGGATAATAGATAATAGGAGATTGATAGATAGAAGGGATAGATAGATAGTATGTATAATATGAGTAGATATGAGTAGATAGTTATAAAGAGAGAGATAGTAGATTGGGATAGATAGAAATATAGATAGATAGATGATTGTGTAAGGGTGAGCGGGGAAAGCGGGTTGTGGACCCATGGACACCCCGGGTTTGCTCCGGGGGGGCGTAACCAAGTGGCCATCAGGATGGTATTTTCACGAGCCTTTGGTGGTTTTTTTGACTGCCCCCCAACACCACAGGGCCACCCCCAAGCACCCCCAGCGTGGCAGCTGACCAGACAGGGCCCAGAAGTCCCAAGGCTAGGCACCACAGATGGGAAACAGAACAAAAGCAGACTAAAGTAAATTGAGAGGACAAACAAAACAAAGACGGGACAAAAAAGATGCCAAACAGGGGATAAGCAAAAGGAAAGGGGGAACAAAAAATAGACAGACTGCAGACCCCCAAGAACAAAAGCAAACAAAGCTAAACTCAGGCAAAAACCAAAGGCTGACCAGGGGGAACACGGCAGAGAAAAAGGGAAGGAAACCAAAAAGACACAGACAGAGACACAAAGAGACCACATGAGCACACCACTCTAAAAAACCCAGATCAAAAAACAGAGGATACACCAAGAACAACATAAACAACAACAAGAAAAAGGGTCAGAGGGAGTGTGGGAGAGGGCAGGCTTAAAAACCCACAGGGGAAGGGGGTTTGGCAAGGAAGCCCAACCCCCTGCACACGGGGGAATTTAAAGGAAGGGAAGATGTGGCCGCCCCCCCTCTATAGAAAGGGGTGGGCGCACCCAAGATGGAGGACAGCAGTCACGGGTGAGAAACCAGAGGCTACAGGGCGCCAAAAGCACACGAAAACAGGGAAAAGATCTGCGATGAACTAGGTACGAGCGGTTCGCGCAGGGGGCCCAGCGTGGGGGACAGGAAGTGGCACGGACCGGAAAATTTTGAGAAAGAAAGATATAGATAGTAGATAGATAGATGGGGAGATAGAAGATATGAGTAGGTAATATGGGATAGAAATGATGTAGATGATAGATAATAGTTGATAGAAGATAATAGATTAGATAGATAGATTGAGATCAGGGTAGGCCCATTTTTTCCCACAAAACATCTTACACCCCTGAACTTCCGGCCCCTTTTTAAATGGCAAAAGTATCTCACAAAAGCGGGCCCCCCCACTTTTTTGTAAATATTTATTGCTTTTTTTCATAGGACAACAATAAGGATAGACACTGAAATTTTAAAAAGTATTTCGTGCCCGGCTTGTATAAGAGGTGGGTTTGTGGGTCCTCAACGCTGTTTGGTGCCTAAACCATCAATGTCAAAAACCCGGGCGACAAAAAAAAAAAGGACACCCCAAAGTGACGCAAAAGTGGGACCCCCTAATGACAACAAAATGAGGAACCCTTAAAGTGAAAAAAAAAAAGTGGGGAAAACACCCTTACGTAAACAAAAGTGGGTACACCCCTAAGGAAAATGAACAATTGTCCCCAAAGGTCATTTTATTGTGTGTCCCCCATTTTTTCCCGCCTGCCTTTAACCTTTGGGTCTGGGGTACTGAGTTCACATTCAGCCACGGGTATCCTTCCCTCCCCATGCCGAAACCCAGGGCTGGTGGTGTTAGAGATCTTTGCCCTCCACCTTCTGTTGAGGGAGGCCCCACAATGCTCCAGGGGGTTTAGGGTCTGGGATTTGGCCAGCCCAAAGCACCTTTCCCCCAATTCTTTAGCAAGGCAGTGGCGTTGTCACGGTTCACGTACGGCCCCTTTTTCCAGGGGAGCCCCGCGTGGTCCCCTTCCTTTGTTTTTCCCGTTTCCCTGCTTGCTGTTGGTCCTTGTACTTCTCACTAGTACCCCTCCTCTCCGGGGGTCAGGTGCGCACTGTGCCCCCTAGGGCACCCCGCGCGGTTCTTCCGCCCCTTTTTGGGTTTTCCCCTGCCCTGGCACCTTCCTCTTGCCTATGCCCCCTGATTTTAAGGGAAAAGTTCCTGCCTTTGTCTAGGGACGCCCATTGCATTGCGTTTGTTGCATGTTGTGCTGTGTCCATCTCTGAGCTCCTGCCCCCGCCCTTGGATTTAACCCCTTTGCGGTTTAATTTTCCCTTTTGGGCCCCCAGAGTCCTGGCTCGTTTTTCTGTTTGTCGTTTCTGCTTTTCCTGTGTCTGCGTATTGCTGTGATCCCCATCCTGTATTGTGTCCGTTCTGCTGTTGCTGCCGGATCCCTGTCCTTTCCTGCTGTATCCTGCCGTGATCCCTGTCCCTTTTTTGCGTATCCCGCCGTGATCCCTTTTCCTGTTCCTGCGTATCCCGCCGTGATCCCGTTGTTCCTGCTGTATCCGCCGTGATCCCTGCCTGTACCTGCTGATTGCTGGTTACCTGTCCTGTTCCTGCCGTGGCCTGATGTTTTGTACGTCGTATCCAGCTACCTTGTTCTGTCTACCCCCCCGCCTGTGTTCCGTCCGACCTCGGCTGTCCCCGCAGGTAGCCATGTCAGGGTTGCGACCTGGGGGTCCCCGCAGCCAAATCTGTCCCCCTTTGCGGCGGGCTCCCCGGGGAAGCCGGGGCCCCCTTAGACTCTGCTCCCTGGCGTGGTTTCCCCCATATACCCTCCGCCGCGTGAACGTGGATCCCCACCCCGGGTATCTGCAACGGGGCTTTGACGTAGTTGTTTTTCGCCGGATCGTTACAGTCGTCATGAGGGGTTTTTGGGGCTTTATCATGTTGGTACGCCCTGCGGGCCCCAAAAAAGGGGGGTTTT
>JAODAL010070493.1:0-15904 GCA_025379985.1 Phyllomedusa bahiana | reverse complement strand
AGCTTCGGGGCTTGGAATCATTAAAGGGCATTTTCTTGCCAAAAATCTGATCCCGGGTTCTCTACACATTCCCAATGTTTGGGGCGATGGACTTGGATACAAATGCAGCTTTTTCTTCAACTTTTCCCTGCAAGTTTTTCAAATGATCAAAACATTGTTACCCTTTTGCTTGTCAGTGTCTGTTCTACCTAAATAGCTTGATTATTGTATCATAAGGTGATAACACAGCCTGATGGGACCATTTTACTACAGTAAAGTTATCACCTAAACATGCGCCGTGTATGAGAGAGTCAGGAGTCGGAGGTTTGGGAAATGTCGGGGCTTTGGCTTGCCGACTCCACAGCCCTGCAGGTGCCATATTCGGCACTGGGGCTCAGAAGCCTTCAGTTATAGTTGTCTATATGTCTCTGTTTTTCTAAATCTGTGAGCGATGCAGGGGTTTCAGCATTAGTGGATAGGGGGATACCTCTGAGGTCTGAGCAGCACGCAGTCACTCTCACATTTTGAACAGCTAGCTGTTTCTTAAGGCCTGTGCCTTTAAATAGTCTTGTATAAAGCTGTGACCTTTACCTCACTCATTGCGGAGACTTGTCATATGCTCTCCCGTGAATCCTGCAGAATGTAGATTATGGGACATCACTTGATCACTCACTTACCGCTACCCAACGTGGCATGTAAAAAATGCCCAAATTGTATGAACTGCTCCAAGAATGTGCACGACTCCGGATACACGATTAACACTGGAGTACCCATCAGAACTTGTAGGTTAGTGGCCGTCTGATGACCTAACAAGGTGCCAAGCTGGTTTAGTGCAGGTGCTTGTGGATTTTTTTTCAAAAACCCAATACGGAGTTCAAACTTAAAGCTTAGAGCCTTCCTTTGTTTTTTCCAGTTATTGGATGCTCACTGATGCTTAAAAGGTTAAAATGCTGGTTGAAAATAGCTCCACTATACAGTTCCCAGAACCATTTTATTGTATATAGTTGGGCCATAAAGGGTTTTTTTTCCCACCATAAAAATGAGTTTTTAACCTGTAGGGAAAGGTAAATTAACAAATACATTGCTGTGTTGATTTTGTTTTGGTCAGGAGATAAGGTAGATTTTATCTCCTCTTAAAGCACACAAGTTTTTTGGTTCCAAACCCACCACTCCCCCCTCTTTCTTCTCTCTTTATTCTTTGCTAAAGCTACCATCACTTTGGGTTTGCGACGGTAAGCATCTTCCCGAGTTTCTCTCTAGAAACAGGGTTAATTTACCTATGTACGTGCGGGGTATTACTGTATGTTTTTTAAATTGTATTGGGTTTAGTGAGGGTGATTTGGGTCTAGTAGCCCCCTTCTCTACAAATACAGTGTAGCATCCAGCCCTGTCTGTCTTACATGTAGTAGTGGGTGCTTTGCAGTGTTGGCGGTTTGTAACGCCTTCTACAGTACATGCAAAAAGGGTTTTTGGTTTTAATACATGTTCCTGAAATTTTGCAGGGGGGTTTAAATGTTTCCAGAAAGTGCATGTTTGGGGTCTAGTAGCGCCTCTACAGTACGTGTGGATACATGTCCCGTGCTGCTCTTCATGTATTGTGCAGTCAGGTGATCCAGTGGTTGCGGTTTCTGTTGTCGCCTTACAGTTTGGGGCACGGGTGGGGGGTTATTTAGAATTTTTCCTGTTGTGTGCTCTTCTTTCTTTGCAGGAAGGGGGGCTAGTGGCCCCAAAAATTTGGGGAAAGCCCTTTTTTCGGGGGGTTTTATATGTATAAAGACATGACCCAAAAGAAGCTCCAGTCCTATAAGGAAGTATTTCCGCAGCTCTCTTGTGATATATATAAATATATTATTTTAAAATATTTTTATATATATATTATATTAATATATATATAAGGACAACCTTATCTGGTTAGCATTGTTTAAATTTGTGTTTTACCTCTTTTTGCTTTATGTTGGTGACTTTTGGGCCCCCCCCTCGGAAACCAATACCATTTTTCCATGGAGTTATGGTTTTCAACATACAATGGTCGTCCCAGAACTAATTATTGCATGATAAGGGACTAGTGTAGAGTCATCCCTAAAAGGAAATATGGATGAGCTCAAAAAAACCCGTACCTCAGCCAATCTGCATCAGAGGTAGTGTCCTCAGCAGTGCTGATTGGCTGAGAGCAGCTGAAGGGCGGGGCTATCCTCCGGGGGCGGGGGGTTACCCCAAAGTCCCCTCCCAAAATCTCCTCTTTGGCTGAATGCTAGATGCACAAAGAGATTGGCCCAGAGAATTGGGAGCTGTATGGTGGGGAGGTCTCTGCACTGGTTTAACCCTCTGGTCACTTTTAGTGATTTAATGTAATGTTATACTCTATAGGTGATGTAGTTTTTTTAAACCCCCTTATTGTATGTGAGTCCCTTTTTACATAAATGGGGGTAAGGGGTGCATAAGGCAGGTTTGCTTGCTAAACCCTCTCTTTACCCAGCACATAACATCTGTCAATCACAGTTGGGGACCTGCAACCTGCAGCCGGGATCAGAGATATTTCCCATTCTGGCAATTTAACCATTTAGACACCGCAGTCAATGCAACTGCGACATCTAAGTGATTAAAAGATGGGGCTGCGGTCCATTGTGGCCCCCAATTAAGCTCACTCTCTCCTTCCACCATCCTGCAACACGATTGTGGGGAGTCAACTGAGTGTCATGGTAGTTGGGGGGGGCCTAATGAAGACCTCCATGGCTGCCATGTTACTACTTCTATTTCACACAGGGTATAATGGAAGAGCCATATTAGAACACTGTTCTACAATACTACTATACTGCAAAACAATGATCACGCCCCCCTAGTGGGACAACTAAAACTACAGGTTAAAAAATATATATATTAAAAGTTCCTACCATAACACCACCATTTTATAAATTAAAAAGAAAAGTTGAACCATAATTGGAATTGCTGCGTCTGTAAAAGTCTGATCTGTTAAAATATAAAATTATCCCATAGGTGAACATTGTTGAAAAAAAACTAAAATAGCCAACATCAAAATTGCGTTTCCTTTTTTTTTTTTTTTTTTTTGGTCTCATACCGTCCCCAAAAATTGTAATAAAAAATTTGCACATATTCCAAAGTGGCAATAAATACAGACTACATTTCAGCCCACAAAAATCTAGACCTCCATCAAAGTCCATATATAGGGAAAAAATAAAAAGGTTATTGGTCTCAAAAAATGCCACACAAAATTAAAAAAAAAAAGTAAGTTATTTTTCAAGTAGTGAAACGTTACAAAAGTTTTTTTAAAAATTGGCATCACTGGAATCAGACCAACCTGGAGGATAAAGATGACATCCTTTGTAACACGTTGGAACGCCAAAAAGGAACTACTCCCCCCCCCCCTTCCTATTAAAAAAATAAAAGTTAAAAAAGTTTTTTTTTTACCAAATGAGCTTTCTGTACCCCGGAGAAAAGAAGATATTTTAACAGTGGGAGATAATAATAGGAATCACTCTGCTGACCAAAAAAAAAAAATTTTTTCAAAAAAAACTTGCCCTTATGAGGGGTAGGAAAGTCGGAAATAAAGTAATCTGTTTTGGAAAGTGGGGAGGATAAAGTGAATGAGACATAGGCAAAAATTCCTGTGGTGGAAATGGGTTAATTATATCTAAAATTAGTCAAATTTGTTTATTTAAACCGGAAATTCTTCTTAATGATTCTGCATTTGGCCGGATTATGTAGCTATGACTGAAGTCTGGCTCACATCTGTGTCAGAGGCTCCTATTCTGTCGTGAAAGGCGGAAACCAGACAGACCCCATTGTAGTCAGTGGGATGCATTGGGCGCCATTGGTGTCAGTTGTAAAATGGGTCCGGTTGCTCCTCTACTGTGAAGCTTCTGAACGAAACCTCCTACGCAGATGTGAATCGGGCTTAATTTGTGATAATTCCATTTTTGTCTAAAGGAAAGTTCTGGAGATGTAGCAGAGCTTAAAGGGGTTGTCTCACTACATCTTTTCATCTTAGCTCAGTCCTGTTTTCTTTGTTTCAGTTTGAATTCAGTTGTGTTTACTGGCTTCTACTAGGCTGCAGTAGAAGGCAGGTCTGTAGCTATAGCAACATATAAGAGAGATAAACGCCTAAGAACTTGAGAGCTGATGCAGCCCATACAAGAGGGGATATCTAGGAATAGGTAGGACACTGTTAATGGACACATATAGCAAAGTGACTTGTTTTTGCAAGATCTTTAACATAAAAAGCAGCAATCCTTGTAGTGAGACAACCCCTTTAATCTGTCACTTGGCATTACTATGAATTTACATAGGACTGAATGTAGTTAATGTTTTTATGGTGTCTTGTCCTGTAGCATTTTAAGTTAGAGAACAAATTCAGCTCTGCTACATGTGTCTTTGTCAGACCGTGTTTTATTCAGTGATAGACATTTGGTTGCAGCTGGTTCCCGCATCCCTCAGTACTGGAGCATTGGAGGAAGGGTGCACTTAGTTTTGGGCCTCAGTGTAAACACAGCTGTATGAAATAAAACCATTGAAGCTGGAATGAGGTCAGATGCTGTAGACATAATAACTCGGAGATTCCTGCCTCGTCATGCCTTCACCGCGACAAGTGCTGGGAACATGGCGGAATAGTATCGCTTCCAAAGGAGGTGTCGCTCCGGTGTTTGCTCGTTGTTTGTTTTTTCCATTTTGTACAACGGGAAGGTAATGAAAACTTTTAAACAAAATTTCAAAAATTAAAAAAAAATTTTTCCCAACCCCCATAAAAAAATTTCCCTTTAAAAAATAAAACCCTTTTTAAATTAACTAACTTTTCCCCTTTTCCCCCCAAAAACTTTTTTCCCTCCCCCTTAAAAATTTTTCCCTCCTTATTTTTTCTTTTTCCCCCTATTTAAAATTCTTTTACCCCCCCCTTATTATTTCTTTTCCTCCAAATTTTAACCCTCCCATTTTACCAAGAAAGTTTTTCCTTTTTCCCCCTGTTGGGTTAAACCCTTTATCCCTCATCCCCCCCCCACTTCCCCCACCCCCCCCCCTCTACCCCCCCAGTTTTCCCCCCACAAGTTTTTTTAACCTTCCCCCAAAAAGAAATTTAACCCAAGGAAAATGTTTTCCCTTTAAGTCCCACCACCCTACACGGGAAAAAAAAAACCCCAATTCAAAAATTACCCCAAAAATTTATTTTTGACCTGAAAATTTGGGGGAATTCCCCCTTTCCTTTTTATAAAATAAAAATTCCCCCCCTACATACCCCCTCCCCAAAAATTTTAATTTAAAAAAAAATTTAATTATTATCCTATTTTTAAAACTTACTTTCCCTTCTTTTAAATCCTTTCCCCCCACCCCTTTAATAAATTACCAAAAACCCAAATTTCCCCCCAAACCCCCCCCCCCACCCCTACCCCCTTTAAAAAAAAAAATCCCCCCCAACCCAAACCCCCCCCCCCACCACCCACCTTACTTTCCTGCCAATGGCCCCCCCCAAAAAATTATTGGACCTTTTCTAGTATAGGGCCACCTTTTTGGGTTATTTTAATAAAACCGGATAACCTTTCCGATGGGTCTTTTAAATGTTTTTAAATAGAATAATCATGGGGTTTTCCCCATTTAGATTTAAAAAATTTTAAAAAAGATTTTTTTTTTTCTTAGCTTAAATTAATTCCGGGCACCCTATTTTTTTTTAAACCAAACAAAAAAAAAGGCCCTTTTCGCCGAAATGTAGGAGCGGGTTTTAAATTTGCCCTTGTCCGGGTTTCCCCCTTAGGGCACCCTTTTAATTTAAAGCGGGTGTTTTCCCTCCCAATAAAAGAAAAATTTTTTGTTTTTTCCAAATTTACGAAACCCAATTTTGGGGTTTATTGAGTAAATTTTTTTCATCAAGGGCCCCTTTTTGCGTCAATGGAATTTTGTTCTGGTTAAAAAAGCAAGCCATGGGGAATTTTTTCTGGAAATGAAAAGCAAAAAGCAAAATTTTAAGGGATTTTTTAAAAGGGGAAAACCCTTGATCTTCTGTCCTCTTTTGAAAAAAATTGTTCCCCATTTTCCCGGCGGATTCAGTAAATTTTTTGCAACGTTTTTCGTTTCAAAGTTTTTCCCCGGGACTCTCTTCTTGTACTTGGCGGAAAATCCCCACACTTGCCAGGGGAAATTTTGGGGGGGGGGTAAGGGTACCCAAAAGGGGGTTAATTATGCCCTAGAAATAGATTAAATAGTTTATCATTTCCCCCCCCTTTTAAAGGAACCCTTTGGGGGAAAGGAAAAATCGGTTTTTAAAAACCCTCCCTTGCCTTTTTTTTCTTTGGACACAAATCTGTAAATTTTTATTTTTGGTTTTTTGCTATTTTCTTGGGAAATTTTTCATATTTCGTTTTAATGGGTTTTAGGGAAAATTTCCCCTTTTTTTGGGTGTGCACACCACTTAATACTTCACACCAAAAAACTTAGGATTGGGGGCAAAAAAAACACCTTTTTCTTTTTAAAACCATACGGGGCGGTTGAATTTGGCCCAAAGAAATCCTCCACCCGGACCCCCAATTTTTTGGTTTCCTTTTAAAAGATTTTTTTTCGGGACCACTTAGGTTATAAGGTTTTTTTCCTGGAGGAAATACCCGGGCTTTAAAACCACTTAAATTTTAAATTTTTCACCTTTTTTTATTTATTTTCCCTTAAACCTTGGGGCCCTTGTTAAAAATGTTTGGGGTTTGTAGTAGGGGCAAATTTCAATGCGCGAATTTTTTTCCCGGGGAGGTTTCTTTTTTTTTAAAACCCCCTTTTATAGGGTTTTTTACATTTTTTGGGGGAAATTTTAAGGGGGAATTTGTCAAATTTTTTCAGTGAGGCCTTCCCAGCAAAAATCAGGGGAAATAAAACCCGGTTTTGGGGTTAGTCTTTTGGGGTACCAATTTTTAACTTGTGGTTTTATTGGTTGTTTTGGACCGGTACGGGCACCTCAAATTTACACCTTTTCCCGACTTGCATCTTTCCCTGGGTTACCCCGGGGGACTTATGGAGCAGGCTGCATTTTTTAGTTCCATTTATTTTGTGGCAATTGGTTCCCCCCCAAGAGGCAGAAACGTGGAACGCCCGTTCCAGCATGCCCAGGCAAAATGAGGTGAAAATTTTTCTTAACAAGGGCACAGCCCGCAAAAAACAAATTTTGAAAAACCCTTTTTTTCCTTTTGAAAACTGGCCCCGTAAATTTAAAAAAATTTTTTGGGTTTTTGCTGGAGTTCCCTTTTAAAAAATTTATACCTATTTCTGCCCTTGCATTAAGGGTTAAGAAAAAACCCTCCCGCCCCTTTTTCCTTTTCCGAAACCCCGGGGACTATCTTTTTAATTTTTCGGCACAAAAAAAAAACAGATGGCGAAAATAAAACCTTTCCGGGGGCCCAAAACCCCCTTAAAGGGGTTGTTCTACCCCTTTGGGGATTTTCTCCCCTTCCCAAGTCCCTGTTTTTCCTTGGTTTATAAACCCCAACAGGGGAAAATGTTTACTGGTTTACAAAGGGTTGCGGTTTTGTCAGTTAGCCCGGGGGTCCTTTTTTAGCATATACAACCAGTGTCGGCCGGGCACCCCTTTTCCTGGAGAGACTTGAAAAGGTCTTTTAAACCCTTTTTAGCGCCCTTTGGGGAAAGTGATGCACCCCCATGAATATCTGGGGGTTTAGGTATGACACATTTTAATTTTGGGACACATATTGAAAAAGTAAATTTGTTTTTGCAAGATTTTTAAACATAAAAGTAATTTTTTGTAGGTTGGGGAAAACCCCCTTTAAGAACAAACTACAGTTCCTACCCTTGTTTGAAAAACCGGGGCCCTGCCTGTAATTTTCGGCACAAAAAATAAAACATGTTTTTAAAAACATTTTATTTCGTTTTGAATGGGAAAAAGAACCTTAAAAGTTTATCTGCAGAAAAAATTTTTTTAAAAATTTTGTGGGGGAATTCCCCTGAGTTTTTTAAGAACTAGTCGACAAGGGGTTGGGGGGAAACCCAACAGAAAGGGTTCTCTTTTTTTTCTGGCATTACTGGAAACTTTTTGGGGCTGGGGAAAACCCCGTTTTTGTCATGGGAAATTTCCCCATTGAAATTAAATGGACAATTTGCGTTTCCTTTCCGGGGTTGGGGAATTTTGTGAAACTTTTCAGGGGCCCTTTTTTTTTTTAAAAATCAAAAATGGGGACCCCAAAAGGTTTCCTTTGTTTGGGTTGTTTTTGGGTGGGAAATACCATTTTAAAGGAAGGGGGGTTGTTAAACATCTCTAAAATTGGGGTTTTGGTTTCCCTTTTAAACCCTTATGTTCCCTGTAAAAATAAAACATTCTGGAGCATCGTCTCTGTGTTGTGTTGTTCCTATTCCTCCTAGAAATGAATTTTGTATCTGTCAACTGGGTGTTACCATTTTTTTTCCTCAAAGGAGCATGCCCCGTGAAATTTATGACCCCGTAAAACACTGATTGGCCCCAATGTAGGAGGGGTGTTTGGGAAAAACCAACCCAATTTTTTAGGAAAGGGAAAAAACTTTCTAGTGAGGGAAAATGGGGGAAACCCAACCCCAAAACTTCCAAAATTTTCCTCTGGGAACGGGTTTATGTATTTTTTTCTAAAAGGAAAAAAAAAAAAAAAAAAAACAAAAAAAAAAACCTTTTGGGAAAACGGGCCACAATTTTTTTTTTTTTTTTTTAATAGGGCCCTTTTTGGGAAATTCTACTTTCTAGATTTTGGGAATTTTTCTAGTTTATCGGGATAATAGTCATAAAAAAATAAATAAAAATACAAAAAATTAAAGAAAAGGGTATACCCGGGCAATTAAGGGGGCCCGGAAAAGGGTGACCCGCCGCCTTTTTAATATTGCTATTTTTAAAAGAAGGGAAAAACCCTTTTTTGGCCAGTTGCAAAATCTTAAATTCAAGAAAAAATTTTAAAACCAGGTTTTTAGAAAATTTCCATTTTTAAATTTAAAAAACCCTTATTGTGTAAATAGAAAAAACCTTTTAAGAATTTTAAAGGGCTTTGGACTTTGATCTTTCCCCATTTGGGGCCAGGCATTTATGTGGTTCCCCAAGCAGGGGGTTTTTAAAATTTGCAGGGGCTTTTTTTCCTCCCCCCAGAGGGAAATTTTTCCCATTCTCTGAGACCGCCCCCTGTTGATGTGATGACCCCCTTTTGTGGGCGGGGGGGAAAGGGGAAGAGCTTCCCCAGCTGTCTTTGGGAAAATTGGACGTGAAAAGCTAAGTGTAACTCGAAGTGTATTTTCAAAAATTTTTGCTTTACATACTTTGTAAACTATTTTTTTGTGCATTTGCTTTTTTCAGGACTTTTGGAAAGATGGATGACTTTTTTTTTTTCTGTCTCTTTTTCTCAAAAATTGATGTACCCCTGCAGATTATTACATTGCCTCCCAGATCTGCGGGACCCAAAAACTTTTACCTCAAAAATATATTCAAAAAAAAAAAAAAGGTTTTCCCCCCCCCAGGGGACTCCCCCCAATAAGTTGGGTTTGTCTGTGTTTTACGTGGGACTCCCACATCTGTGCCCACAAGTTATTTAAAGGGGGGATGCACATCTGTGCCCACAAGGTTATTTTAGTGGGCTGACAGTAAAAATGTTCTTTTTTGTAATTTGGGCATGGGGAACTGCACATTTTGCAGGGGGCCCTGCAGGGTTGAGTTTTTTATGTGGGACTGTTTTGGATCTGTCGCAAAATTTTTTTTGGGCATGGGCTGCTGTGTACGCTGTTTTTCTCTCTTTTTAAATTTACGTGAGATTGCAGAATCTGTGTCCCCAAAGTTTTTCGGGGGCTGCAAAAGTTTTGCTGTTTTTGGGGGTTTTTGAAAATTTGAGGGGGAATGCACACCTCCCTGGGCCCGCAATAAAGTTTAACGGGTGGGGGTTTTGGGGATTTAATTTGGGGGGGACTCCCAAAATCTGGGGTCCCCAAAAAATAGTTTTTTAAATGGGGGATTGCCCAGTACAGCTGTTTTTTTTCCTTTTTTCCCCGTTTTGTAATCTGTTTTGGTTTCCTGATTTTGTGGGATTGCAATGATCGATCTCTCTCTTCTCTGTCCCTTGCGAGCCTCTGATCCCCGGGCCCAGTGAAGGGAAAACCTGTCCTATAAAAGTTTTTTTCTTTTTTTGGGGGTTTCTCACTCTTTTGCAAAATGGGGGGGGGAGAAACCCCTTTTCCACCGGCGGAAGTAATGTTTAGCGGGGCCATAAACCTCCCTTTTGGGGCTCAAACCAAAACGTTTGGAAAAGCACAAAAAAACACCCCTTTCTCATAAAATTATAGCACTTTGTTTTGGTAACCAAGGAGGGAAAATGTTTTAGTTTTTTTGGCCCCCTCATTTTAAAAACTATGATCTTCGTAACGAGACAACCCCTTTAAGTCTTGAAAGGTTTATGTATTGTTTTCTTTTTTCCTGAAAAATTTTAAAATTTTTCCAAAAGGCCCTAAACCCCTTGGGCCTGAGAGGGGAGATACCCAGGGAGCAGTAGATTGTATATAGCTGCACAGTACATAGACAGTTCACGATAGGCCTAATACAACACTGCGTGTTCCTATGACTTCACAGAAAAAATGGGCTGAATTTAGTTATCTTCATTCTGTGGTTAATTGCTTGTACATTCCAAGAGTATTTCCTGCACATTTGTAAGATAAGTAGGACACAGACTGTAACGTCTTTTCTGGACAGTGATGATTTTTCAACGTTCGCCTCCTGAGAGTTATTTTACAAGATCAGGGCAAGCCTAAAAAAGAGGTCTTATCGGGACCCTCAAACTGCGGCCTCCAGTGTTGGGAAACTAAACCCCCATCATGCCCACTGTTATGATTATAAAATGCATGATGGGGGTTTGTTTCCCAAACACGCGGGGGGCCGCAGTTTGAGGAGGGCTGCTTATATTTTGGGTTTTCCAGTCAAAGACCAGGGGAAACCTTTTGTGCGCCAAGAAGGGGGTAGTGGGGATTACATTTTTAAAAACAACTAAAATACAACCCAATGGTTTTATGGGACCTTGAGATGGGGCAGTTTGAAAAAAACCCTTAAAACCCCAGGTCTAGGGGTTTTTTAGATCTCTGCTGCTTTTTCTTTAGTGGGGGAAAAGAAGGTCTTTTGGTCCAAATATATCTCGGGACGGGGGTTACCCTTTGTGCAGGGTTTTCTGTTTGTTTCTGATTTTTTTGGGGACATTGTTTGCTTAAAGGGAAGAAGGGAAATTGCCCAAAAGGGACCCCAAAAATTTGTTTTTCCAATCACCAGTTTTTAATTTTTTCCCCTTCTGTGGGTCTTTATTTGATAGCCTTTTTAATTATATTTTTCGGGGTATACGGGGGTTTGATTAGAGTTGTTTTTCGGGATGATTTGGGAAAATTTTATTTGGTTTTTATGGGGGTGTTATGACACTTTAAATCACTTTTTTTTTAAAGGTTTAAATTGTGAAGGTTTTGAAAAAAAAATAAGCAACCCTGGTAGTTTTTTTTTATTTTTGCAGCGGTCACTTGCCCTTAAAAGGGACATGCGGGGCTTTATTGAGAAGGTAGATACGATTACAGCGATACCCAATTTGTATAGGTTTTTTTTTTTTTTTTTTTAAGTTTGACTTTTACATAATAAAAA
Source organism: Phyllomedusa bahiana (assembly GCA_025379985.1). Taxonomy (NCBI): domain Eukaryota; kingdom Metazoa; phylum Chordata; class Amphibia; order Anura; family Hylidae; genus Phyllomedusa; species Phyllomedusa bahiana. Next base: position 4,314 of record JAODAL010070493.1, on the reverse strand, counting down.
CACTTATTCAAAAAAACAAAAACACGCTTTTGCATCGCCATAGTCTTAGTGCCATAACTTTTTTTTATTTTTGTGTGTACGGAGATGTGTAGGGGCTTGTTTTTTGCGGGATGAGTTGAAGTTTTTATTGGTATCATTTTTGGGGGGACAAGCCTATTTGATCGGTTTTAAATCTGTTTTTTGGAAGGCAGGGTGAAGAAAATACTGCAATCCTAGTTTTTTAATTTTAACAGGGATCACCATGCAGAATAGATGAAAAATTAGTCGTTGAGACGATTACAGCGATACCCAATTTATATAGTTTTTTTTATGTTGAAGCGCTTTAAAACGATAAGTGTTTTTATTGTGTAAAATAACATTTATGCATCGCTATCTTCTGATAGGCATAAGGTGTTTTTTTTTTGTGTTTTTTTTTTTCTTGCATGGTAAACTGACATTTTAATTGATACCACTTTTTGGTGTTTTATATGAGTTTTTGATTGCTTTTTGCTACGTTTTATGTGCAGTCGCAATTCTGATACTTCCCAATACGACGTACTGGTACGTCTATCAAGAGGGGTTAAACACGTCTTAAGAATTATTTTTTTTTCATTTTTTATATCATTATTAATATTTGGCTAAAAATCCTGCAGTTTTCATTCTGGCCACTAGGCCTAATGATAGTCTGGCACTTCTTGTTCTGTATACAAAACTTTTCAGCAATCTCCTCATTTTTCGCACAGGCAGGATTATACTGAAAGGTGACACCAATGTGTATAGATAATATAGGATCCACCATTCACAATAGGAAATGTCACAGCTCCCCCTCTCTGCTCACTGACTTCTTCCCAGCTCACAGAGCATGCCCAGAAAACTCTCCTATAGATGTTAATGGGTTGGCTGCTGTTCACAGGCTCTTATGTTCATGAAGCTGCTGTAAAGCATCTCTCCTAATGCTGTTAAAAGTAGGTAAAGCAAAATGGCTGCTCCCACAAACATATACATAGGCACAAATAAAAAATGTACAGTCACAAAATCAAAATGGCTAAGGAAAAAAGAATATGTATCAGTGTCTTGTTTTAATTAGTAAAAAAAAAGTTGGCAATAGAGTTAATTTGTTAAAAGGGAAACTATCTTTGCAATTTTGGGGTCCCCCGGGGTTTGATTCATCCCTCAATAGGATATGGTAAAATAAGACTCTGCCCTTTAACATTTTTTTATTTATTTTTAGCCCATTTATTCCGGGGCTGTATATTCAAGGGGGGGTTCATAATAACTAAGTCAAACAAGTTCAATGTGACAGTATGTGACAATCAAAAGGGACGGAGAAAGGAACTGCCACGAAGGCTTACAAATTTTCAAGGAAGGGGGAAGAGACAGAAGGGGAGGGGGGGACAATTTGTGGAGGTTTTATGGTGGTGGGGTTTTTATAGGTGATAGGGGATCCTGAAGAGGGGTTTTTAGGTTGCTTTTTAAGCTGGTGAAAGTGGTGGGGGAGCCCAGGTGTTGGGGGGGCAGTGAGTTCAGAGTGTGGGGGAAAACACGGGAGAAGTTTGGGCGGTTGTGTGGGAGCTGAAAGAGGAGAGAGAGAAGAAGGTCCTGTGAGGAGCGGAGATTACGTGAGGGGCGATAGCTGGAGATAATATAGCTGGAACCATGATCATATTTAAGATGGGTCTGGCAAAGTATGGGGATGTCCACACGGCAAGGGCTGTCAGTCAACCATCCCCAATAGAAAATCCGAGTTGCAGTCTGCACAGCTTGTATTTTCGGACTGTAGGATTTCAAATACGAAAACCATCAAAAAAAAAAATTGGAAAAATGTACATTCTGGCCCGGTTCTAGGCGGGGAAAATATATGTTAAAAAGTTTTGGGTGGTCGGCCCAATTCGATGCAGAGAGAAAAACCCCCCCCTAAATGTTCAAAAGACAATTAAGTATCGGTTGGATTCTTTATTGACCGTTTTTTTTCTTTTTTTGTGGTGTGCCCTAAATGTTTTCGTTGCTGCCTATCAGAAGGGGCATCAACAGGGTTCTCCCCATGGCGAGGATCCTTCAATTAATGACTAGGACTGCAAATTGAAAATTTTTGCTCCCCAAATGGAAAGTTAATATGGTTTTTCATTTCTAGTAATTTTCCTACGCATTTTTTTAGCTAGTATGTTTTTTCTTTTGTAGCATGTCTCATTGAGTATGAGGGCCCAAGAAAAATCAAAGGGGGATCATCTTTAAAGATACTCTTTAGAATTTTAAAGTCTCATATAGATCACTTGAGGGTTTAAATTTGGCCCCAGAATGGAGAGAGAAGGTACTCAAACATGACGCCCTGCAGGTTGCAGTGGCACCTCGTCCTGCTAAATTTCATGACTTGTGGCCTTGAAATCTGTGTGGCAGCTGGGATCACGTATGTCCCCCCATTACTGTTGGAGGCTGGAGTAGAAGAGCAATACATGACAATGGTTTTAGGTAAGTTGTTGTTATTTTTGAAACCCTTGTACATTTTGCTATCGATTTTTGGTAAAACTTAGTGAAGTGTCATATGGCTGCCAGTAAAGCCCTCAAAGATATCAAGACTTGGTTTCCCAAAATTTCTAACAACTCTACAAATTTCCCCCCATCTCTTTACAAAAAAAAAATTGTCGAATCTGGTGCTACCTTATGGGATTTTGTTATGAATTTGCTATGTCAATTTTTCTGTATCATACTTCTTTTTGTCTCATCTATGTGGCATTTGGTGTCTGTTACAGTAATTTAACAGATGCCCCGAAGGGCACATGAGAAGTAGCTACACAGAGAGCTCTGACCTTACACAAACCAGTTTGGGCATGATTAAAGTAACTGAAGTGTAATATTTCAGAAGTGTGGTTCTTTTGTAAGGTTTTTGCTTGAGGGTGGGGTAAGTTTGGCATGAAAGGCCAGGTATCTCTTGGATCAGATCAACCTTTTGGATCAAATTCCTTTTATAACGGAGGAATTTATTTATGGCCCTTTTTTTTTCCTTTTTCCCCCCTTTGGGCCACTCACAAGACAAGTAGATTTTTTGGCTTCCCTTTAAAAACTTTATAATGTCTTATTTGAGATTCGTAGGTTAAGGGTTGGTCCTAGAAAGAGTACAAGTCCATGAATATCCACAGATTCCCAGCACCAACAATATCAATTAAAATCCAAACTTTTTTTTAAATGTTTAAAAACAAAGGGAAAAAAAAAACTTGAAATGTTGTCTGAGCTTTTTTAGAAACAAGCTTAGTCATGCAAAAGTTAAAGGGAAAAAATTTGGGGTTTTAGGGGCCTAGTACCTTTTGTTAGAAGCCTGGGGTTAAAAAGGGGTTGTCCAACTTATTGTCTTCATGTTGTATGAAACCCCTTAATTTTTTTAAAAATGTATTAAAAATTCTAAAACCCTGTTCCTCTTTATCCGTGCAGTTAGACTATAAATTAAAAAAAAAATAGCCCCAACTGTCTTAGTAATGGTGCCTGGAGTAATTTATGGAAAAAAACAGTCATGTGCCCCCTGGACCCAGGTAAAGTGGGTAATAAGGAGCAAAAATTTCTCCAGTTTTACTACCTCCGGGCAGCGTCTTATATGTGACCCCCCAGGGGTCATGTGCCCTGGTATCCGGGGTAACGTAGTGTTGGAGGAGAACTTCTCCAGTTTATACCCCCGCGTTTTCATGTGACCACCACCCCCGGTCATGTGCCCCTGGTATCCAGGAAAACAGAGGTATGGAGGGCGAACTTCTCCAGTATTATACCCCCAGCAGCATCGTATCAGTGCCACCACACGGGTATGTGAACCTGGTACCCAGTAACAGTAGTTTTGGGAGGAGAGAACTTCCAGTATTACTACCTCCAGCAGGTTTTCATGTGCCACCAAAAGGGTTTCATGTGCCCCCCTGGACCCGGGGTAAAATAGTGTAGAAGGAGCGAATTTCCAGTATTCACCTCTAGCAGAGTCTTATCTTTGTGACAACCACCGGTATGTGACCTGGTATCCAGATAAAGTGTGTATGGGGGAGGAGAACTTCTCAGTATTACTCCCTCCAGCAGCATCGTATATTGACCACACAGGTCATGTGCCCTGGTACCCGGTAACAGTGTGTATAAAGGAGCAAAATTCTCCAGTATTACCACCTTAGCAGGTCTTATGTGCCACACACAGGTATGTGACCCTGGTATCCAGATAACGTAGTGTTTGGGGAGGAGAATTCCCCCCCAGTATTACTCCCTCCGAGCATCTTCATGTGCCCCCCAAAAACGGGGTCTTTTGTGAACCGGGTTTTTACCCGGTAACAGTATGTATGGAGGGCAGAACTTCTCCTTTTTCCACCTCTGTCT
>JAODAL010070492.1:0-15904 GCA_025379985.1 Phyllomedusa bahiana | reverse complement strand
CCCCCCCCGCCCCCCCCCCCCCCCCCCCGGGCCTGGGGGATTTAGTTGGGCCTCTGAGAAAAAGGAGTTTTTTTGTGGTCGGTGTACCGTTGCCCGGTGGAGGCCCCTTTCGGGGAGTAGGCCTTTCCTCCAAGGCCCAGCTTGATGGCCAGAAATTTCCCCGTCCCCAAAGGAGTATTTCCCTCTTGGGGGAGAAGGTTTTTGGGAAAAAAAACCTGATGTATGGTTTTTCCCTTTGGGGCCCCCTTTTTGATAGCACGCCCGGGCCCCCCACGGGAGGGTGACCTTAGAAAATGGTTTCTCATATCGGGCCCGGGAAAATTGGGTGCAGAGGAAAAGGACTTTAACAGAAAAGGTTCTTCTGCTGACGGCGGCCAAGCTTGGTTAGCATTTTTTTGGGTTAGCGCCACTATGGGAGATACCAGCGGGGAAAAATGTGGGATGAATGTCTATGAAAAATAGCAAAAAACCCAAAAATTTGTATGGCTCGGAGACCAAGGTGGGGCCCTTTTTAAAAGGGAGAAAAATTTTGGGGGCCTTTGTAGGGCCTTTGTGGGAAAATGATGTGCCAGGAAGGGAAGACTTTTCTGATGGAATGGGCCTTTTTCGGGCTTGGAAGAGGGGGTGAGCCTAAACGCTTGAGGCCCTGTCGCACTGGAGATGAGCCTATATCGGAGAGAACACCGGTTCATCCAGATAAACGACACCATGTGTTCAGGAGCCTGAATAGGTCGTTAAAAATTTTTTGGGGAAAAGGGGGTGCATTGTAGATTTAAGGGCATGACAAGGACTAAAAGTGCCCGTCGGGGGTATTGAAGGCAGTCCCCATTCTCCCCCTCACAAAATGAAATGGGGTTGTAACCCCCTTTCCAGGTCCAATTTGTGAATACTTGGCTCCCGAAGGGTAAAAGTCGTGATCAAGGGCAGGGGGGGCGGTTCAACGGGGATTTTGTTGACCCCGGTAGTCAATGCAAAAGTAGGGAAAACTATCCTTTTTAGTAACAAAAAAAAAAACCGCCCCGGAGATGGCGTGCGCCCCGGAAAACCAAAAGGGGGCAGGAAAACGGGGTAACACTAAAAAAAAAGTCTTCTTTTTTGTGCCCCCACTTGAAGGAACACGGTCAGACTTTTCGGAGGATCGGGGGGATTCCCCCCTCGAAGAGATGGCCAAGGGGTTTTCCCCGGGACCTGGGGGGGATTTGCTGGGACACCAGGGGAGCGTCCCCAAAAAATTTTTTCCAGCCCACCCAGATCCAAGAAGGCGAGGTTTAAAGTGGGGGACCCGACCCCTGCGACCCCGGGCAGGTTGGTCAAAGAGGAAGGGGGTTTCTCCACCCCCCTAGGGAGCCCTCCCCGAAACCAGGTGGCTCGTTTCCCGGAGTTGGGACGGGGCGGCAATCCTGTGGGGTGTTCAGGGGTGCTGAGTAGAGCATGGCCCCCCCTTTCGTGTCGGTTTTTAAATTCCCGGAAAAGGTGGGCTCTATCCCTTTATGGCCCTTCCCCGGTGGCTGGAAGGAGGGAGTGGGGATAAAAACACCGGGGCAAACAGGTAGACACGGTTTGGACCGGTTTTCTCTTGGCGGAGTCCCCAGTCTCTCCGAAATGGATACAAAAAGGGTTGCCCGATGGTGAGTCACTTTTCGAGCGGAGGGCCGGGTGGGGAGGGCATCTTAATCGGCTGGAGAGTCTCTTCTTTTGAACAATCTCTCTTCCAAGCCAAATCTGATGAAAGTGGGGAAATTGCACGGGAATAGTCAACTACGGATGCGTTCCCTTGCTGCAGGTTCAGTTAGGTGGTCTCGGCAGACGAAGCGTTGGCATGCTCTTCGAAGAGACTGCGGAACCTAGGAATTTCGCAGATCAGCGTGACCCGGACGCCCGGTCCAAAGTGGACCCCAGGCCAGGGCTTTTCCAGAGAGGAGACTGACCACGAAGGCCATGTTGGACCTTTCCGACAGGAACTGACCAGCCATAAGTTCCACGTGGAGGGAGCACTGGGTGATGAAGCCCATGCATGCCTTTGGGTCCCCATCAAACTTTGTCGGCATGAACAATCGGAGTTTAGGACCGACAGACAACCCTGGAGCAGCTGCCACGGGAGGGACTACCGCAGCCGACTGCTGCTGCTGAGTGGCAAGAAGCTGCTGCATCATTGTAGACAGCTGGTTAAGCTGCTGCGCTTGCTGCGCGATCTGCCTCGATTGCTGGGCCACGATGGTGGTGATGTTAGAGACGCTCAGTAGAAGCACTTTGGTGGGATCCATGGCCGGATCTTACTGTCACAGTTGGAGGTAGTGGATCCTCTGGACCACCGCAAGCGATGGCGTAAGCCACGCCAGGGAGCGGAATCTAAGTAGGTCCCGGTTTTCACCAGAGCCCCCCTGACGTGACTTGCTTGCGGAGGCAGCCGAGGTGTAGCGTGGTACACAATTGGAAGGCAGGCTCGTAGTCGGGGATAGGCAGAAGGTCAGGACAGGCGGCAAAGGTTCGTGGTCGTGGACAGGCAGGAAGGTCAGGGCAGGCGGCAAGATTCGTGGTCGAGGGACGGAGGCAAACGGTATGGTACACGGTAACCAGAACAAGGCTTCAGGAACGCTTTCTCAATAGGCAATGGGCACTAAAGATCCGCCGGGTAACCAGGAAGAGGCAGATTTAAATAGGGACAGCGACTGGCAATAGCAAATTACTGGTGCGCTGGCCCTTTAAATTTAACACTGCCGGAGCGCGCACGCACTAGGGAGCGGGACCGCGCACGTCGCAGGACAGAGGCTGCAGCAGGAGCGTGGCTGGGTAAGTAGGCAGGGGAACCGGCGGAGGGAGGGGTGCAGGGGCATCCGTGACAATACTTCTATTTATTTTTAAATAAATCTGTGTTGGTCTAATTTTTTGTTTTTGAGCTCATGATACGCGTGGTTTTGTTTTTGTTTCTGTCTATACGTGACAAAACTAGGACCTTGCAGCACCAAGCTACTCTGGTACTTTTACAACTTTGGATCTAAGTTAGATCTCCAGTGCATCTACTGTGCACCTTATACATGTACTGACCTCTAACCCACGTATACTCTCACGATAATCCAGCCCAAATCCAATGGTTAAATAAATTAATGACAGATTCTCGAGGCATCTCACACTGTCTAACAACATTCTTCCCTCCTAGACAAAAAAATACTATCTAAAGCGCTACATGAGGACTCTAGAGGAGAAAAACTCACTTAGAGCTTAAGTAATCTAACTTCATGAGTCTGTCTCACTCACTGCAGTCCACTGTACTAATACCATTATTGCTGCCCTACTGTGCTACATTCTGTAACTGCAACATGTATGATTTTTGGCACCCAGGCACCATTTTTGTGTGCGCTATAGTAGCATGGAATGCGCCTGAATCTATGAACCTGTTCTACTGCGGGTCATAGATTTTTAAATCTTTTAAAGTGGTCTACCTGTTGCAACAGTAATGCACCTGGAATTGTCAATAAACAGTCATAAATGTGTAGCTTCATACAGTTGTAGTGCGCCACCTGATCTCAGGTGCATTTCAAATGCACCTAATATTGGACTGCGCCTGATTGAAAATATAGCAAACAGGGCTGCACCAGTTTACGGGCTGAAAAGACACCAGACTTCTGGTGCAACCCCATACATACATGTCGCCCTAAGACTCTTAAGACTCCCCCTTTGATGTGCCCTTACTTTAAGAATCTCTTCATGCTTGCAAGGAAGCAAGGAAACTTATGCTTCTCATGTGTCTTCTGTCACACACTGACTCACTCCCTGCTTTCTGCATCTATATATAACCTCTTTTTGGACTCTGCTACAAGAGTACTTGTGATAACAGTATTGCAGTATAAACTCTATGCATAGAATTACATATAATCAGTGTGGTGTTTAGTACAACACTCTACTATACAGTATATTCATCATATGTATATGACAATAACAAAATGCTAATAAACATCTTCTTGAATTGACATACCTACAGTATTTTACATTGGATAGGATGGACATATGAGGTTTACCCTACTTACACATTACTGTAGACAAACAGAGATATTTTAGACTAGACAGATTCACTTTGCCGCCACCGTTGTTTATGAGGGGAATTATGCTGATACAACTGGTTATAGGTAAGGTTTGATTCTGACATAGTTTTTAAGGGGCAATCTGTTGACTAATGTCGCTATTAATGGGGTACAATGAACACTTACTTTGAAAAAAATTCTGTGAACACAGGCAAAGCCGTTAAGAGAAAGCATAAAGAGAAGAAAATGATCTTTGTCAAGGATTTTGGAAAATGACAAGATTATAAAGTATTCTGATTAGCCGTTTATAGCTATACAAATAGTCTCGCTTTTCATTCCCTCCTCTATATGCAGCAAACTCAGTAATACATTACAGGGCATGCCAACACTATATAAAAATATATGAAGTGTCCATTAATATATTGGCTCAGGCTACAGTCGACAAGTGCTAAGTCATTTTGTTACACCTTCATTGTAAATTAGAGCAGATTAATGAAACCTGCACCAAAGTCACACACTGTAATAGATTACATGGAATGGGATAGCACTCTTCCCCCCTTCCACTTGCCAGAGCTATCATGCTTGCACAGAATTAGAGGGTGTAGATGAAGCACATGTTCAAGTCATATCACTCATGTAAAATAGCCTCCTTAGCCTTTTCCACATTAAAATTCCACCCTCAACGGATTAGTGTTCCATTAGCTTTTAGTCATTTCAAAGCCAGCTTCACTAGTCTCATATTTATTGCAATGTGGGATTATCTCCTTGCATTCAATTACATCCTTCTAATTGGATATAAAATTAATCAGGCCCTGCACCTCTCATCTGGGAGGACATACATTATAGCTATTATATTTTATAACTCCCTGTTAGCTAACCTGGATATATCAGTCTTATGCACAAGAGGTCTAGTGGCCTCTTGTAATGTAATATACAGCTATGACTCTAATATTCTTGATACTGTGTAAGAGCAGGTAAAATGGAGAAAATGGGATTAGTAAGGATAGGAATGATGACCTAGCAAGCAGATGTTTATAATGTGTTCTTTACAATCACTGCATATCTGTACTGGAGCAGCATAGAGTCACATTGTGTAAACTCAGAACTAAAGGAAGGTTTTTGATAATCCTGTTTATCCCTCTTTAAAGGAGTATTCCCATCTCAAACATATATGTGGCATAGAGACAGGATATTTTCAAACACGAAATACAGCAGTGCACAGTAGGCACTAAAGGCCACACAAACATTGGACTCCTGGAACCTTTATTATGCAGTTGTACATGCATAAAGTTTGATCACTGCACATTTTAGTCAAATTTCATATACCCACCTATTGTGTTAAAAGGGTTGTCTCACCACATCGATTCATCTTACCTCAGTCCTGTCTTCACGGTTTCATTTTTTAATTCAAGGGCATGTTTACTGGATTTACTGGCTATACTGGCTACTACTGGCCTGCAGTGATGTGTGGTGAGAACACCAGATCTGTTGTTATAGCGACCAGTGCTGGCAGCCTATCATATGAGATTAAATAGGTCTGTAGCTATAGCAACGTGAGGAGCTAATGCAGCCCATACAAGAGGGGATATTTAGGAATAGGTAGGACACTGCTAATGCAAAGTGACTCGTTTTTGCAAGATCTTTAACCTAAAAAGCAATCCTTGTAGTGAGGCAACCCCTTTAAGGTAACTTGATCAGATGGGTTACTAACTCAAATGCCTTTCTCTTGGACCAAAGTCACCATTCAGATAGAATTTTGTGTTTGAGAATGTAATTTTTGCAGCCACAATGGTGTCATAGTATCTATGTACATTGCAAATGGAGGTGGGGAGGTGGGGCTAACTCCCAGCTGGCTGCATGAGGTCCTTAAAATAGTGTGAATGGAGACTGTTGTTCTGAATCTATGGTGACTTTGACCCATGGAAAGGCATTAGAATTAGGGACCCACTTGATGTTGTTACCTTGAAGTGATATGTGGGCAGATGCAACATTCATTTTATGCATATACAGAGGAGAGCAACGTTCCATGAGTCCAATGTTTGTAGATGTTTTAGTGTCAGCTATGTGCTGCTATATTTTGAGTTTGAGAATTTGCTTTTGCATCTGCAACAGTGTGCACCAGAGTCGTTTGCAAATTAAATTGTGGGCCAACTTTGTTTTGTTTTTTCATAGAGACAGGATATCCCATAAAAGTCTAATAGGTGCTGATTAGTATTGTTTAAACTGTTTAATATTTGGTTGAACAGCAATCTTGTGAAAAAATTCAGGTTTGAGATCTACAGAATTATTATTTTTTTCACTCTCTCCCTGACCATAACCCAAATCCAATGTTAAAAGTAATGTCAGAGCACGTGATGTCAGTCTGAGAGTGCTGCAGAACCTGAAGTGCCAATGGAGACGTAAGTTAAAGAGAACCTGTCAAATAGATTATGCCCCCCTGGCTGAGGGTAGCACAAGCTAGTACAGACCTGCTGTTTCCAGTGCTGTATTCCTTATTCTGTAAGAGGCTGTAGTTTTCGTGTATTAGATGGTCAAATCTGCAGTTTTCAGCCAGTAGGGTCATTCGAAGAGTCCATCAGTGTCAGTTTTTTTCAAACCCGGCCAATCGGAGGCTAGCTCCACCTACCTCAACTGACAAACCTATTACTTTGAATAGGTAAAACTGTGAATAACTGTCAGTGGGCGGAGCTAGCCTTTGGTGGGTGGAGCTAACACCTGCTCATGAATAAGATTTAAAGGGAACCTGTCACATAGGGTGTGCCCCCCTTGCTGAGGGCAGCACAAGCTAGTGTCAGACCTGTTGTTCAAAAGCTCAACACTAGTTCTTTCCTCCTTAACCTCTGTTCTCACTTGTACAGCAGTTATTTAGAACAAAAAGGTGACTGTGCATGAGCAGCTATCGCCTTTCATCTCAGTAGGAGTTCCAGAGGGAGAACCCTCACCCATCAGACATGTATGGTATATCATGTCAATATTCCTTAAATGTCTGAGATGGGAATACCCCTTTAAATGTTGACATTAAAAATGTTCCCAATATATTTCCACTGTTGGTTATAATCTGAAGAGAAACAGAGCCATAGATGTCCAGTACATATGAGAAGAGAATATGAGTATAGGTATACAAGTTGTATACAAGTTGTAATCTCCATCAAAATATTGCCCCAGGCATCACATTGTCGGGGTTCATGCCTACACGGGGCAGTTTCTTAGACTGGCTGTGTGAACCTGGCCAGAGAGAGACGATTAATGAATGGATGTGATATACATGAGCTCTAAAACATTGAATGCAGTCTTCCATCTCTGTGGGGGTTAATTATTTTTTTTCTTTTTCACTTACATAGTAAGAAACTGCTGTTTCATTCTATTAATGTCTTGTTCAGGAGACCACTGCAGTTTTCTACTGTTATCATTCATATGTGACATTCAGCACCTGGACGTACAGTTGCCTTTTGTCCAAAGATAATTGAAAAGTTGAGCATTTTGCAAAGATATGAATATGTAAATGCAGGCAATTTTAAAAGCACCATCAATCACAAATAGTTTGTTTTTTATGTAGGACTTTATTACACATGAGAAAGAATTTAAAAGATGCTTTTAAAGCAAAATTGATATATTGTTCAAAGACTAATGCAGAACCTTGAAGGTGATGCCTGACAAAAGGATTCCAAAACTTTCTGAGAGAGCGTACCTGTTGTCATGGGTGCTCCTGACACCTTGACACCATGTTGCAGGCACACCAGTGTCCCGGTGGCATGTTGAGACGCGACAAGCAAGTCGAGCCACAGGCACACTTGTAGCTTCGTCCCGTAGTGCGGTTACCCACCTGTCCACGCTCCTGCCGATGTCTCTGCTTGCCAGCATGCGTCTGCTCCATAAAATTTAAAGGGCCAGTGCACTGGTGATTCGGGATAACCAGATGCTGACCTATTTAACCCTGCCCCTTCCTGATTCCTTTGCCATCTTTAGTGCTCTTGAGCCTACTGAGAAGGCGTTTCTTAAGTCATTGCTAGTGTTTCCGTGTACCGTACTGCTTGTCTCCGTCCCTCGACCATGAACCTTTGCCACCTGTCCTGACCTTCCTGTCTGTCCCCGAATACGAGTTTGCCATACGATTCCATCCTGCAACTCGGCCACCATTGCAAGCAGGTCGTGTCAGGGGTAGCAACCTGGGAGGACCGAAGCAAGAACAACCTGCTTCGTGGCGGGACCTACTTAGATTCCGCTCCCTGGTGAGGCGTATACCATCGCTTGCGGTTGTCAAGAGGATCCACTACTCCTGACCATTACACCTATGTCAGACACTGCCCTCTTAATACCAACATTATACATAACATATAGTATCAGCGTCCCTTTGCATGGGGTTATGTAATTGAGTTAAAGGAAGCCAAGGAAACATGATTTTGACTAGGTGCATCATAATTGAAGAATAAGGACCAAGCAGCCAATATAGTTTTGGAATCTACATGAAACCTCATTTAAATCTCATAAAGGGTAAAATCTATGAATTTTTCAGATAACATGAATAAACCTAGACAGTCCCAATCAAAGGTATGTACTGTATACAGGCAACATGTGTACATTATTATGACCATGCCCGATCTTTTGTATATTGTAAGAATGTTTCAGAAGAAATGAGGTGTCCTAAGTAGTGTTGCTCAAATAGCTGTCTGTATGGTTTAAGGGTTTTGCGGCCCATGTCCAAAACGGTTCGGGACCCCTGAACTCAAATTTCATAAGTCTATGGGAAACGTGTTTTTTTGACCTCTAGAAAGCAAGAGCAGCCGAATGCCTTGAAATTTAATAGAAGCCTCACCACAAAACTGTGTAACATTCTCTCCCCGCTCGGGGGTATTGTGGAGCGGGGAAAAGGGAGACGTAATCATAGTTCTCTATGAGAAAGTGGATTTCCCGAAATGACTGGGTTGTACTCGCCCCATATTTCGTGCAGTAAGGCACGAAATACGGGGCAAAATACGTCCCATTTTAAGCCGTGTGAACATAGCCTAAGGGTTAGAGTTGAAGTTAGAGTTAAAGTTGGACCAGCCCTGTCTCTAATCCGAAGGTTCCAGTGGTGTGTTGAGATTTTTTTTAGGGTTAGGAGTGGAGTAAGGGTTGCAGCTGTTTTTGGTGACGTTTGCCATAATTCAATTATGAACAACCCGAATCAAATCTCTTATTCGGGTTGAATTTGACTTTGATCCAAATTCAGAGCAATTGTTTTTGCATCTGTCCAATAAATACAAGGTTCTTTTTCATTTTATTGACTCAGTGAAGAATTCTTCTTCTATGTGCTTGTTTTAGTTTAAAGGGAAATTAGAAAAATTTTAAAAGACCATAAGATAAAAAATCCAGATGAGTGAGCAAAAATACATAAAAATTGCTTCTCATCTGAAGCTGAAAAACATGACATGCTTAGCACTGGGGAGGAATTAAGCAGGAGGAGCAGGTGCGACTATTATGGGATCTAAACATAGGACCCCCGGTATTTTGGAGTTTGGGGGGCCGAGTTGCAGTTGAAACGGATTAATGCATGCTAGCGGTTTTTTTTTTGGTAAACTTTTTTTACTTGCAAATTAATCTACTCATAGGGTCTATTTATTAATGGCCTCACTATTTTCCAGGTAAACAGCGTGTAAATTCAAGGAGCGCTAAAAAATATTAATATTGCCCCAAAAACATTTTTGGTTTTTTAATTGCCTGCGCCGCATCTGGGGCCACCAAGCTCCTGCCGATTCCTAGAGTCTGAGCCAAATGAAAACTATTTAATTTGATCACCTCTATCAGTAATTGGATGAAGAGAATGTATTCTTTGAATGAAAATTACTGTACATATTTATTACAGCTTAGTTTGTCAATGCAGCAAAACTTGGACTGTCATGAACCTACTGTGTTTTTTTAAACTCAGTGAGTTGTTGTTTACCTACCACAGACAACCAATAGGGGAGCTCACTGTAACCAGATGTAGAGAGCTCAAATGAGTTTAGATTCATTGCTATAGCATGTTTTTCTACTTTGTCCTTTATCCTCATTCAATGTTTCCAGTCTAATGATGTCTTTAGTTGGAGTATCAAAAAAAAACATACAAACATTATATTAGTGAAACATTTAAATGTATTACTGCTATCCTCTATAAAATGAAGTTTTTTAGTGGAATGCCCAATACATTGAAAAGTTCCCGCTTTTTGCAGTCACAACCAGTACCAGTGCTATGCAAAGTAAATTTATTTTTTTTTTTTTTTCAATTGAATTATGACTGAAAACCTCTTTTTGTTGAAAAGTATAATTATTCTAAGTTCATTCATGCTGCAATCTCATAAATTGACATGTGGACTTTAAAAGCATCTTGGTGACTGGAAAAGCAATAACTGCTGTGTTTTTTTTGGGGATACATACTTTATATAAAAATACTAGACTGGGGGTGAATGAATGAATAAATTAGAATTGTGACATGCATTATGTCTTCCATCTCATTCTGTAGAGTATGTTGGTTCCAATAACCATCACTCAATGTAAAGTGATTCACTAAATAAGTAACGACAGTCATGTTAATTACAAGCAAATTATTGGAAGAAAAATTTGCATCTAATATTAGGACTAGTCTCATCCTTGAACGTCTGCCTGCAAAACCAAAGTGGTTCATTGTGTTCTGATAACTGTTTTTTATGACAATTAAGTTTTTGTATTTTTACATAAAAAATTTTTTGGGATGAATAGCATCCCGAAACCACCTTGACACATAACGACCCTTTTCTTGGGGGATCTAATATTCAAAACAGAAATCACAACATCACGTTATGGTTTCCCATACTGGGAAACCTGCTAAGCTCAGGGAAAGGACCCTAGCCCCCACCCAGACTTACCAAAATTTTTACAATTTTATTAATGTCAACTATTACATTTTAATACCTAAAATTATGTATCTAAAAAATGTTAAAAAGGACATAAACAAAATTGTGGCGCATTTGATAGAGCTCTCAGTAGGACATAGAGCCTATTTCGATCCACGTATGAGAGGCAAAATAACAGTACTTTTGTTTTTTTTTGCTTATATTTTAGCCCCAAAAAAACATGAATATTGTTGATTGTAACATACGAATATCAGTATTCATTATAAACAGACTGACCAAAAGTTTGGACACACCCTTTTAAAATTTCCCAAAATTTTTTGTATATTCATACTAAAAAATTTTAGATTCCACGAAGGCATCAAAAAATGAATTAACACATGTGGAATTATATACTTAACAAAAAAGTGTGAAACAACTGAAAATATGTCTTACATTCTAGGTTCTTCAAAGTAGCCACCTTTTGCTTTGATTACTGCTTTGCACACTCTTGGCATTCTCTTGATGAGCTTCAAGAGGTAGTCACCTGAAATGGTTATCACTTTACAGGTGTGCCCTGTCAGGTTTAATAAGTGGGATTTCTTGCCTTATAAATGGGGTTGGGACCATCAGTTGTGTTTTTCAGAAGTCAGGTGGATTTACACATCTTGATGTCCTACTGAATGGACTGTTAGAATTTCTATTATGGCAGGAAAAAAGCAGCTAAATAAAGAAAAACGAGTGGCCATCATGAAGGTCAGAAATGAAGGTCAGTCAGTCTGAAAAATTGGGGAAACTTTGAAAGTGTCCCCATGTGCAGTGGCAAAAACCATCAAGCGCTACAAAGAAACTGGCTCACATCAGGACCGCCCCAGGAAAGGAAGACCAAAAGGCACCTCTGCTGCGGAGGATAAGTTTTATCCGAGTCACCAGCCTCAAAAAAATCCGCAGGTTAACAAACAGCTCAGAATAGAGACCAGGTCCCAAAGTCACACAGAGTTCTAGCACAGATACATCTCTACAACAACTGTTAAGAGGAGACTGCGTGCCAGCAGGGCCTTCAGGTAAAGTAGCCCGCTAGGAAACTACTGCTAAGGACAGGCAACAAGCAGAAGAGACTTGTTTGGCTAAAGACAAAAGGGAATGGACATTAAACCAGTGGAAATCTGGGCTTTGGTCTGATGAGCCCAAAATTTTTGAGATCTTTGGTTCCAACCATCGTGTCTTTGTGCAATGCAGAAAAGGTGAACGAATGGACTCTACATGCCTGGCTCCCACTGTGAAGCATGGAGGAGGTGGTGTGATGGTGTGCGGGTGCTTTTCTGGTGACACTGTTGGGGATTTATTAAAAAATTGAGGAAAAATGAACCAGCAGGTTTACCACAGCATCTTGCAGTGGCATGCTATTCCATCCGTTTGGCATTTAGTTGGACCATCATAGTTACCCCAAACACACCTCCAGACTGTGTAAGGGCTATTTGACCAAGAAGGAGAGTGATGGGGTGCTGTGCCAGATGACCTGGCCTCCACGGTCACACAGACCTGAACCAATCGAGATGGTTTGGGTGAGCTGGACCGCAGAGTGAAGGGAAAAGGGCCCAACACGTGCTAAGCATCTCTGGGAAACTCCTTCAAGACTGTTGGAAGACCATTTCAGGTGACTACATCTTGAACTCATCAAGAGAATGCCAAGAGTGTGCAAAGCAGTAAAACAAAGCAAAAGGTGGCTACTTTGAAGAACCTAAATATAAGACATATTTTGAGTTGTATCACACTTTTTTTGTTAGGCATATAATTCCACATGTGTTAATTCATAGTTTTGATGCCTTCAGTGTGAATCTACAATTTTTATAGACATTAAAATACAGAAAACTGTTGGAATGAGAAGGTGTGTCCAAACTTTTGGTCTGTACTGTATATAATAATGGAGATAAGTCATCATTCTGGCTACGTGCAGCCACCACCAGGGGGAGCTAAGTGCATATGGCTCTGTATGGATATTGCCAGAAATGCCAGAAATGCTTTTTCAAAAAAATCCTATGTCCACTTTGATAGTTTGCCGCTGATATTGGAATGTGTATGTATATTACAGCCACACCAGTGTGCACCTATGCTCATTTTTTCAAAAATGTTTTTTGATGTGCAAAACCATGTATTGTTTCTAGCTTGTATAGGGAGCAGTGGCTGCCTCCACTTTGGTTTTCTGCACTCCACCCACCTAAACAGGTTTTTAAATCAATGCAGTTTAGTTAGAAGCTGGTACCTTCACTCCATGAAGTATGGAGGTCTGAAGAGGACCGAAAAGAGAGGTAACAAAATAGTGTAGGATCACCTGCATTTAAGGTCCCGTTGATGTTTCAAAGGTGGTTTAAGCAGTTTTGATCAAAAATGTGAACAAAGAACCTCAAAAGTTTTTCATGTATCCTAAATAGCAGAAATGCTTTTTCAAAAATTCCTATGTGCCTTTGATATTTTCTTTAGTTGATAGTGTGCTACTGATATTGGAATGTGTAAATCTGGTTGCAGCCAGGTGTCACTATTAATGGCTGCAGGTAGCTTTTATGACAGTATCTTGACAAATGAGGCTCCAACAGTTTCAAGACACTATTCTGGAGGTTCAGTTCTGGGCCCCTATCACTTTGGGTTTACATGTTCTATCTCTACGGAAGGCACCTACATATATAGTTACATACTGTATCTGATAACGTTAAAAAAGATACATATCTATTGAGTACAATCCATAGCCCTTCTGTGTTGATCACGAAGAAGATCAAATTCCTTATACCAGAGGAAATATAGGCTGACTCCTAAAGTGTTCTTGAACATTTTCTTCCAGGAAACTACCCAGTCCTTAAAGGGGTTGTCCAACTTGTGAAATAAAATAGACTAAAGCTTTCTAATTAATCATAAAAAATACATACTCACCTTTATACTCACTGCTGTACCATCACTAAAGCTGCTGGAGGTGTCTCTGGCTGACCGTTTACTTTCTCTGGTTTGGTTGGCATGTGACCACTACAACCAATCAGTGGTTTCTGTGGTCTCATCCCATTCCCTTGAAATCATTGCTCAGGCCCAGTTCATTTCAAGAGTGTTGATGTCAAGGAAATGGCACTAAAACCAATATTTGGTTGCACCAATCACATGCCAACCGTCAAACAGGAAGTAGACAGAAGCGAGGGGACCACTGGCAGCTTCAGCATTGGAATGGTGGTGAGTAGGTATTTTTTGTTTACTGAGACAGCTTTAACCTATTTTTGGTTTGTAAAGATAAACTGGAAAACCCCTTTAGTGGTTTCACAGAAGAAATTCAAGAAAAAATTGGTGGCTTGTCCATAGTGAACTGGTTGGAATTTATTGGTCGAAATTTCCGCTTTTTTCTCAACACCCAAAGTATTCCAAGAAAGTTGTTTTTATGCAGCCATACGATGCAACATGTTAACATCTTTATTCCTTTGAAACAACGCCAAAAACAAGAAACACCAAAAAGTAAATACAAAGTAGGTTTCAATGAAAGATACAAAAAACGCCTACAAACACCAAACCTACAAAAACTATAAATACTTTATCACAAAATATAAAAAACAATACACATAACATTAAACAGACAAATATACTACAATACATATGATGACAAGGTGGATAACACCTCACAAGGACTGTATACACCAACCTAGCTACATCATATTATATATCCCAAACCACATGGTAATTTATACTGAAAGCTTATGTAAGCAGAAAATGCCACACCATGCTAATGGTAAATCCATAAAGCCAACCACGAGGAGGGAAGTAAAAAATAAGGATAACATATACAGACCAAATTGTGAGGAGAAAAAGGACCCTAACGTGCGTTTCACCGCGTTTCCTTTGGTAACATCTAGATCAATCAAAGTTCTCCTGAAACAAACTTAGATCACTCTATCGTTCTCCGATAATCTAAATTCAGCTGAAGCATGTGAGGTTCAGTCAAGGCAGCAAGTAAAGCAGACAAGTTACTAGATCTGTAGATAGCTTGAAATTTTTAACTGTAAAATGGACACAAAAATATGCAGTTATATCAAAAGTGGTAGTATGGTCATGAGCCATCCTCGACATTGCCTAGAACAAGATTCAAGGGGAAACATGATTTTACATGCAGAATCTTTGGTTCTTTGGTGGGTCATGAATCATGAGCAACAGGCTCAAGTCATATGTAACAACCGTTCCAAGAATGACAACACTGCAAATCTTGAAAATGGACATGGGCATGACTATACAATATGCTTTTACCATTGGATTTTTACATGGATTTAGGTTTTAAAATCCATAAAATTCCTGCTGTAAAAGGATCTCCATAGACCTCAAATGAAAATCTGAGTTGTAGTTCACTCGACTCGAATTTTCAAAAGGTTGTACTTTTGAAAATGCTCAATAATCCACCAGATGTGCAGTCAACAAACTTGTCTCACACATTTCTATGTCGGATCTACATCCAAAACCCCACAGAGATGAATGGAACTAATTTTCTGACTACAAATTCAATGAGTATTCTTATTCATGGACTGTGTCTGGTATTGTAGCTCAGTTCTAATTAATTGAAATAAGTTAATCTATGATGCCAAACCCAGCCAAAGGACAAGTGTGGCCCTGTTTTTGGATTTAAAAAAAGACAAAAAACAGATGAAGTTTTCAAAACTCTTAAAATCCATTTAATTAATGACTATAATTGTATAATATATGTGGAAACTTAATCCAAAATTAGCCTTATTTTACAGCTGTAAAGAATACTGTGTGTTTCTAAAATGCTCCCTAGAGTTCAATTAATTAAAAAGCAATGTGTTAATGTGAACCTGTGCTGTCAAAGAACAAATATATGCACAAACCTTGCATAATTAAAGGTGTAAACAAGAGTAATCGTAGACCTGTCAGCTCAAGGATGATGCAACAATAGATTGCTAGTGCAAAGCAAAATGGTCACAAACTACATTTTGCCAAGAATTTTTTTCCTTGCTCAGCTTCCATTCTAATTTTGCCTCTCTTGAATACTGCAACATAAAGTAAATTTGGACACTTAAGCCA
>JAODAL010070491.1:0-15904 GCA_025379985.1 Phyllomedusa bahiana | reverse complement strand
AGTGATAGTAAATAGTCTTTTCTTTTTTTTTTCGTGACTCTTGTTCCCAAAATTGTCTTGCCTAAGTGTAGCAGTACCATTTTATGTTGTGGATGTTAATTCCAGCTTCTCCCCCCGTTTGGGTGAAGAATGAAGGTGTTGTTCTCCCCCATAGACTTTAATGGCCCGGGCGATTATCTATTATCGGATATCGGCATGATTTTTTGACGATATCGACTATCGATCCGAGAGATAGTTGACGCAATCGCTCATCAACTCGGGGTACTACCGACAGAGGAACTAACCGATATTTTCAAATAACAAATTTTTTTGCCCCCGGAATCTCTCCCCAGCAAATGACTAGCCAAAATTGTAAAATATAATACTTGAACCAGGGGATGATGCCAACCCCCAAAGAAGCATTTGGCTAAACCACTATCCCCCTTTCCCCGCGTACCCCAGATTGACCATTTTGAATTCCCCAAGAGTGGAAAGACGCATTTTTCTAGTGGTGGTGGATATTTTTCAGGATGGCCTGAACTACCCTTTAACCAACATACCCCAAAACCACCGTAAAGAAATGTTGACCTTTGGGTGCAGATTCGGAATCCCTGAGGTTATTAAATCTGACCAAGGACCTGCCTTCTTTGCCAAAGTGACCATAACTTTTGGCAACAAGTAAGCTGATCTCGGCTTGCACCTCCTTCCCACCCCTGAATCCAGTGGAAAAATGGAAAGAATGAATGAACCCTGAAGAACAAAATTCTGAAAGCTCAAAAAAACATTTCTTCCGGGCCTGAGATCCTATCTTTTGCACCTATTCGTCAAAAACACCCTAAACAGCCCACTGGCTCACTCCTTATGAGTATAATTTTAGGGCCCCCCAGATTCAGTGGGACCATCCACAGCAGTTAGTGCAGGGAATGATAGCTTTGAAAGTATGTTATAAGTCTGTGAATGAATTGAAAATAACCATCCCCAAATGTTTTCCCCATTAGATCCAGACTCTATCAAACCACCCCTAAGCTACAACTTGGTGACTTCATGTGGGGAAGAAAAACGTCAGAGATTCTCTGGAGCCCAGATTTGAAGGACCATACCAATCCTCTTTGTCCCCAAACCCCGTGAAACTTGAAGGAAGACCCCGTGGGTGCACGCTTTTATATCGCAAAAAGTGGTGACTGCAACCAACAAGTCATCATGAATCACTCCTTAATCCTTTTTTACACCTGCATTATTTGGGTGTGTGTAGGAACACAAGAGGTATCAATTTCCCAAGTGGAAGGGGAGATCACTTTTTGGTATAATTCCTCCAGTACTCAAGTAGCAACTTTTAAATTTGAGTTTTGCGATGTTGCCCAATGTGGACCACTAACCGATGATAGTCCATTTGGACTGATTTAGGGTACACACATATCTACTGACTACATGTGTCAAGTGGGGACACAATACATATGTGTGACTGATGACTATTGGAGTACTAAATGTGATTCCTGGAGGGCAGTAGAATGGAATACCAGACACAATTGGGGATATAGACCCGAAACTGCATTGAAAAAAAGACAAGAATGGTAGAGCTTTACTTACTAGAATGACTTTGTTCAAACCACCCTGTGTTGATGGTAAGGGAACCCAATTGGTTTTAACTATAGACAATCCCAGTCCAAAAGATGCAGGGGTTTATATCCTGGGTACTTATGGGGGAGGTGATGGAAATTACCTCACTCGATTTAGAATTAATGATATGGTAGACTCCCCAGAATGGAGGAAACAAGAGACCCAGATCACTAGAATTACAAAGATAGTGGAAGGCCAGGCACAAATGTATAAAGAAATGATAGCCATTTCAAATTCCACATTAGAGGACACCTATGCAATAGAAATTGGATATAATGATATGAATCTCTGGCTAGAATGGATGAAGTATTCTGTTGCCCAACACAATAAGTCTGATTGCTATGTATGTTCTAGTGCCCGGCCACATCTTGGGTCAGTCTCTTTACACTTAGACCCAGCCTCAGAACACTGCTTCCTCAGTTTGTTTACCAATAAGTCAACTTCCGACTCTACCTGTGAGAGGGGGAGGGTAAAGTACCCCTTGATAACACAAAGACTGATGCCAAGCACGAGAATCACTATATATCCCGGGAATTACCACTGTTTTTTCTATTGAGAGAGGTGGTAGAGACTTGGGTAAATTCAAACCAGGTTACTGTGGTACCTATAGTGATGCTCCCAAACAACAACTCATGAATCAGGTACAATCTGTGGCTGATGTCTTTTGGATCTGTGGTGACATGAAAATCAGATACAGGCTTGAAGGCAACTGGTCAGGGGAATGTGCCCTAGCAAAGGCTATAATGCCCTACACATATTGCCACTGGAAGAAGCGGAAAGGGAGATAGCCTCACCCGACAACAGACGCAGGAGATCAAGTGGCCCACAGCCCAAGGGCATTTTTGATCCACATGTATATTTGGATGCAATAGGACAACCATGAGGAGTGCCTGATGAATTTAAAGCTAGGGATCAGGTAAAGGCTGGATTTGAGTCACTTTACCCCAAATAACAATCAATAAGAATGTGGAATGGATAAACTATATCTATTATAACCAACAGAGGTTCATTAATGACTCTCAAAAAGCCCTACAAGGTTTAGCTGAACAATTAGGGGGCACCTATATCATGGCTTTCCAAAATAGAATGGCTCTGGACATGGTCCTAGCAGAGAAGGGAGGAGTTTGCAGGATGATCAATGACATGTGTTGTACGTATATCCCTAACAATACAGGACCAAATGGGAAAGTTACCTTAGCCATTAAAAAGTTGGATGATCTTTCTCAAGAGATTAAATGGAACTCGGGCATTAAGGATCCATGGGATCGTTATTTTTCCTGGATGCGTGGATTATCCCAGACAGGAATGGTGTTGGGAGTAGTGTTGTTAATCTTGATAATAGTAGTGATGTGTGTTATCCCTTCTATCAGGAAACTGTTGTCTAATGGAATAGATCAAGCGGTACCAGTTCTTGCTTACCTAGAGGAGAATGGTTTACCCTGCATGGAAGAGGATTCCATAACCAGTGCCCCCCCAATGAGAACAATAGTTCACACGGAGGGCTATGAATTGGCCAACAGATCATAAAATCGCACCCACAATGGGGGATTGTGAGAGCAAGGTCTGAGGCTTCTTCAGAGCTCTTATCCCTCCTATATCATGACAGATCTCCATGTTTAGTGTGTGTGGCCTCCATGTGCCTGTATAAACTTTCTACAACACCTGGGCATGCTCCTGATGAGGCTGTGGGGGTTCTCTGGAATCTCCTCCCAGACCTGGATCAAAACATCAGTCAACTCCTGAATAGTCTGTGATGTAACGTGGCATTGGTGGATGGAACAAGGCGTGATTGGATTCAGGTAATTGGAACGAGCAGACAAGTCCATCTCATCCTGGTTGAGCTGCTCTACCTGAGCAGCTTCTGTGAGTTTTAGACACCACCTCATGCGACCTCTAGGGGTGGGAGCAATAACAAAATGCAAACGTGACCAAAATAACAGCCAAAAAGGATAAAAACAAAAAAAGAACCACTCCTTTAAAGGGGTTGTCTTGCTAATTGCCTATCATTTCTACCTGTTGTCTGTTCCATTTGCACAACAGCAGGAGAATTTAATTCACAATCAGTCTTGATTCATTACTGGACAGGTTGATTTCACAGAAGTGTGATTAACTTAAAGTTACACTGTGTTGTTTACTAGGGCAGCAGAAAATCAGTGCTTATAATATGCATGACTTTCTAATACCTTAGAAAGGTACAATATGAACGAAATTATCGTTTAACCCTTGAATACTGCACATAGTTGGTGACTTAATTATCAGGCACAGACCCTGTACAGACAGACTCTGCACACATTCAGTCTCTACAGATCTGTATTATGAGGCAAAGTGCTATTCTGTGTGCCATCACATTGTCCAAGTAGGCTGTATTCTCTATCCTTGTAGTCTCACTCTTTGTACTACACAATGTGATGGAGTTAAGGATGTAATTTTTATTACACAGTGTGTAATTATTACACAATATTATTAGTATTGTTATTATCTTCTTTAAAGGATGTTCTCTATTTCCATGTTTCATGTGTCCAGGTACAGGATGGAACATATGTTTTCTTCTTGAGAATGACATGCAAGCAGCAAAACAATGCAAGACACAAGGCAGACACAAAGGATTTTGTGCATGACAGTGTAATATGTTGATTTAGTGCTGTTTAGGACCAGTTTACAAGAAGCTTTATGGCTTATATAGTTCTAATGGTGACCAGACTATGGAGTGTGATAAATCAGTGAATTTAATATTATCTTTTCACATACTGTATACTGACATTGATTGTAGAAACATTTGTTTAAATTCTTGACTAGTTTAATCTCAGTAGGTGTAAAGGAGCTATGTGTGCGGAGAAGGAATGTCGACTAGTTTTGCTCAGAAACTAGAGTTATTCTATGACCCAATTATCTACCCATTGTAAATAGCCAAGTCAAGTGTTCAAGTTACAGGTTTGTTTTTTCCAAGAAAGGTCAAGTGATTTAGTCTCTGTACTTTCACCCTAGTACAGCTGTACTTTCAGCCAGCCCTGTTTAAAAGACGGAGATGAATTGGGTGGTGATTGATATCTTTTTAATTAGTGTCCACTAGAATAATAGGAAGAGTAAAGGGTTTCTTCATAGGGTTTTTCTATTTTAAGGGTGCTTTCACACAGCGCAGTTTTGGTGCAGTTTTAACTGCGCTCCAATTAAACTGCCTTTATTACCAGCAAGCTATTTTCACTTACACAAACTTTGGAAAGTGAGCAATCAATTAGTGTATTTGTAACCTACAAGACTTCAAACACAGTAATTGACTACTTACTTAAAACACCTTTCTGAACAATTTAGACAACTGAAAGGGTTCTATCACACAGTGCAGTTGGCTGCTGTTTTAAATGCGTGCCAATTAAACTATCTTTATTACCAGCAAGCTTTTTTTCACTTATCCAAACTGTTTGGAAAGTGAGTAATCAATTAGTGTGTTTGTAATCCACAAGACTTCACACACAGTAATTAATTACTTACTTGGAACACCTTTCTAAACAACTTAGACAACTGAAAGAAGCTTGCTGGTAATAAAGGCAGTTTAATTGGAGCCAAGTTAAAACAGCACCAAAACTGCACTCTGTGAAAGCACCCTAAGAGAACAATATTTGCGTAATTTTGGGTCAGTGATTATTAGCCACTAGTCACAGCATGTTTGGATATAAAGGGCTACATGTATGAAAACTGTCTTTGTCTAAGACTGTCCTTGTTGCCCATAGCAACCAATCAGAGCGCTCCTTTCATTTCATACAGTGCTCTGAAAAAATGAAAGGGAAATTCTGATTGTTTGCTATGGGAAACAAAGAAAGTCTTAGACGAAGACAGTTTTCATACATGTCCCCCAAAGTTCACAATGTATATAGGGAAAATAAGTACCTTCTATATGGAAGATATATGCCAAAAGTGTGTCCATCTAACATGTGTCTGGAAGGTTTATATATTTCTAGATAATGTTTTGGTCAATTCTCGAACATATACAATTAGTTATTATTATGATTATTAATTCTTTTATGCCCACATCAAAGGTTTACCTAATGAATTGTTAAATTCTGAAAGTGATTTTCTTAACATTTCTACTCTTATTTAATTTTTTTAGGACATACAGGGATTTCTTATTGTTTTAAACTCAAGCAACTTTGTGATTCTTATTTTGTAAACAAATTGTTAGAGCCGAGAAAAAAGATTTGCTCCTCATTTTTCCATGCGCTTCTTTAAAAGGGTTTTCTCCTCTCAGACAGTAAGGATGCCATGTATGAAATTTGGCATTTACACGCCAGATTTCATGCGCAGAATAATAGGCTAGAATGCGCCTGATTTATGAACCTGCTCTACAGAGGATCATAAATCAGCCGCATTCTAGCGCCAGTACGACACTTCTGGCTCAGGCATACCACTTTGAAAGTGGTATACCTGTTCCAGCAGTAATGTGCCTTGAAATGCCATAGCGAAGCTATAAATATGTAGCTCCGCTACGGTTCTAGTGCACCCCGCCTCCCGCACGCCCCCGAGATCGAGAGCATTACAAAGTGCTACAGCTTCTCTAAAAGTGACAGAAAAAAATTGAGAGGCTAAAATACTTAATTCCTTTCAATGGCTAACCGAAAATATGAGGACAGTTTGCAAGCAAGGGCGTAACTATAGGAGGTGCAGCGGTAGCAGCTGCAATGGGGCCCTTTTGACACATAGGAAATTTGGAGACAGTGTGTTATACAATTACTGAACCTCCAAAACTGCAAAAATTTAACTTTTGGGCACTGAGTATGATTCAGCAAATCCAAGCACTCTGTATAATATATATTGTAACGCCTCACTTACGTCCGGCGCCGTCCTGGGGGTATTTCGCTCCTGGATCGCCGTCTTTGGTAAACGGAATATTGGCACTCAGACACAGGGGCTTCTTTCAACTGGCCTCAGCCTTTTTATTTTTGGCACAGGTTCACAGCCTTCAGTAATAAAACAAAATAAACATCTCCGCCGTCGGGCCACTTACAAAACCTTAGTGAGCCCCTCTCTCAGCTGTGGTCTGAGTCACTACTCCGGACCACTACATACAGTACACCTTTGACCAGCCACCACTGGTAAAAGGCTTCCACAAGCCTTTTGGGGGCAGAGCCTCTCTTCAGCTCCACTGCCAGGTAGCAGACCACGCCCCTGTTTCCCCTGGAGTGGGAGGCCTTTAATCGGTCTCCAGAGACATACCCAAAACCTGACCGGGAAAATGCGGGGACAGCCACCCACCCAACACTATGGCTGTCCCAAAAAAGCCACCCCATACATAGCCGCCTAGCAGCTATTCTAGCTACTACTGTAAGTGTCAGTACTATATCATTACTGACATAATATAGGTGACTTTATCCCACTGAGACCAGGTCCTCAGTGGCGCATCTGCAGTATGTCTCTAGCTCACACCCTCTAGGGGGCAGAAACCTGCGACTATCGGGGATCGCTCTGTCACATATCCCTCCCCCCTTGAAAAAGGCCGTAGGACTTTGTCACCTTGTCCCTTTCCCCTCCTGGGTCAAAGTTCCTACACAGGGGCACCGTCTTCTCCATATCCTCATGGACAACCTTTTCCACACATAGCTCGCTGTGGGCTCACCCCAGCATTAAACCCCACCATGAGCAGCCGACAGGTCATAGCCATTTTACCACCAGTGGCCACCTTCCATCACGCTCTGAAAAAAGTATACAGCAACATGCTCGGTACCATCACCACCTCATCCCTGATGTCGGTTTTTCACACTCACCCAAAAAGTGCCTCTCCTAGAACACTGTTCAGACCTTACTGCAATGACCCCTTCATTAATGTCCGGTGACACATTCCCCTGTTCACCCTGCGTTTACTGGCCCGGTTTTTAGCAGCAGACCTTCTGCAGCACTGTGTGGCGATGTTTCCTGCACATCTCCTGTAACCGTCTCTAAGGGAGAATACTCAACTCTATCAGGGTCATCTCCTTTATCTTGCACATCATCCATTTCACATTGTGCACTGGAGTCAATGGCAGACACATGTTTAAAATAGTAGGGCAGCAGAAACCCTGGCTGCTAATTTAGCCCCCACCTGCCGGTCGCCATAAACCACCGGACCTACCACCTCTGTGATACTGCTAACATTGCCCCTCCATAACTTTTAGGGAAAAATTATAAACCGTCTCAAAAGCCGGCCCTTCCCTACCATCTGAGGATTCAAATACTCTCCCCTGTCCCTCACTGGCACCTGAGCACACACTCTTGTTTTCCGGGTCTACTAGCTCACTTGTCCTGTCACTACCTTCACTGCAAATCCTTGTGACTATTGCAGTAAAAACTACTGGAAACACAGCAGCCATTGGGGCATGTGACCTCCGCTGCACTACAGGTCCCAGCATGACATACCTCTTCATGCCCTGCAGTGTCATTAATCCAGATCACAGATCCCCTTCTCTGTAATACACGGATCAGGGGCTGCACACATAAACTGCCTTGGCACGCGTTTTTTTTTTCAAACGTATTTTCATCACTCCCAATTGAATAAACAACATCAACAGTCCTCTGTAAACCCCTGACCCACTACTGCATCCGCTCCCACATGCCACTGAGACTC
This sequence comes from Phyllomedusa bahiana, assembly GCA_025379985.1. Taxonomy (NCBI): domain Eukaryota; kingdom Metazoa; phylum Chordata; class Amphibia; order Anura; family Hylidae; genus Phyllomedusa; species Phyllomedusa bahiana. Next base: position 7,719 of record JAODAL010070491.1, on the reverse strand, counting down.
TTCACAGAGTGTTTTTTCCCCTTGGTAACTAACCGCACATGCCCCACTCCATAGTCTCGTCATGCATAGTAGTAGAGCCCTCATACACAGCACCAGAGCAATCACCTTCCTGGAAAGCTGTTTCTCTATCAGGCCCAAAACACTTGCAGAGTTCCCTTAAACGCAGGTAAACATCTCTCTGGGAACCAACAAGAGCAGAACACAACTGCTGGCTATCCTCACAGGGCAAAACATTTACCTGTGCTACTTCTAGCACTGTTAGCCATGCCTCTAGGGGCACATTTGAGCTAATCTGCTCTATACTGGGGCTGGCGTTTCTGCAGAAGCTAACTCACACTCTGCAGTTACTGCACACAGAGCCCTGACAGCCATGACCTCCAGGGTCAGACCTGAGCAGCTCTCTGCTAAAGCAACTCTAGCCGATAGTTCACACAGGGACGCAGTAACTGGAGCTAACATCAGCGAACCTCCCCTGCTCAGGCTGTGTGACCTGCTCATGGTGCACAGGCAGGTTAGCTATATTACTGTTATTTTCAACATACACCATGGCATATATGTCATAACCCCTTAAGTTCATCATACTCTGCAAGTCCACTGCTCTCAGAACTCTTCTGGCTTGTCAGCATATTTGGGGCCCCCGTTTAGCCCAGCCCAAATCCCCATACAGATCATGTACATGACCTACCGTCCCACCCTGGTAACCACATGCATCCTGGACTTGATAGACAGTCCTCAAAAACCCCTTTCATAACTAACAGGAACAGTCTTACCAGTATGATGTCTGGGCTCAGTCGACCTCTCTTGCTCACTGTCCATTTCAGCCATGGGTGGGGCTGCATCCACCTGGGGCTCCCAGGGTTGTAGCTGCATCCTCTCTGGCCTCCTTCTGAGAAGACAAAACAGGAGCGCAACTCTCTGCTCTGTGGCACCTCCAGCACGGCTCCCCCTGCTGGTGGAGATAGCAGGCTCCTGTTGACGCAGAGGTTGCCCTTGGTAATGGCAGCCCTCCATCTTACTCTGCAGTTCCACAGTTAACCCTTGCTGGGCGGTGATAGGCTCAAAAATGATTCAGATGGTTGCCCCTGGCAACGGCAGCATGGGGGGTCCCTCACAACTCCATCTCTCCTGAAGTGGGGCCCCTTCTTGGGTGGACGATATGGCCTCCTCGCCACGGGACATCCTCTCATGCACATGTCCACCTGCAGGCATCCGCTGCACCATTCCGGCTGGTTACGCTTGGCAGCAATCGGTTCTGCTTTGCCCTCTGGACATCCAGCCAGCAAGGCCGCTTGGATCGTGGTAAGTTCACCTTTCCCAGAAGGCTGTTTCTGGTTGGAAATAACTTTTATCGCCTCCTGTTCTGCCTCCCACTCTCTTGGAGCTTCTGATTTCTCCTCTCGCTGGTTGGCAGCCATTTTCTCCATTTCTTGTATAGCCTTTAAATGGTCCTCATGCTGCTTAGCAAACTGCTGGGCCCACAGCTTATTCATCTCTTGCTGCTGGGCGTTTGCCTGCACCAACTGGGCCAGCAGCTCCTCCATGGCAAACGAAAATTTTCAGACACCAGCAACATAGTCTTTTAGACAGCACAGTCTCTGTACTGGGGTTTGTCCCCACTGTCTCTCCAGAGACCCTCTCCTGTGCACTGAGGCAGCCTTCCCACACAGGCAACAGTCTGTATACGAGTGTGTCGCTTCAAAAGCACCTTTGCTTTCACAAAGCTAAATTTCAGCAGTCCTATGTAGACTGCAGCAGTCCTATTCAAACTGCATTTTTTTGCACCACTTTGTGCACAGTTAGTTAGTGCCAATCCTTGTCCGCATCCTCCACCATATGTAACACCTCACTTACGTCCGGTGCCCTCCTGGGCCGTCCTGGGGGTATTTCGCTCCTGGATTGCCGTTGTCACGTACGCGCTCACCAGCACGTGACTGGGGGGCCACTGTAATGGGGTAGACTTATATCCACTCGAGCTCACCTCTCACTCAGGTAGCAAATCAAGCATAAATCGTACCACAAGACAGTCCAGCACCCCAAAATTATCCGCTGCCACCACCTTCCCTTCAATAATCAAAAAAAAAACAAAAGGGCTCAGCCGGAAGGTATCTGAGTCCTCACCGATTTCTAAAAACACGTAAAAAATGCTCACAGGTCAACTCACTGCTCTCTCAGTAGTTACCAAAGAAAAAAAACAATCCTTCAAAGTATTGGGTCCGTGCAACAGCAAGAGGTAACGAATTACTGATACCTTTAATATAAAAATGATTTCAGTGCTTGCATAGACAAAAATATGATAATAACAATAATGACACACATACAATACAGTTTTTAAAATAAAGGGAGAAAAATGGAAAAATTCACACTTACAAGATGTTTCCACGTCCCGGGGTAAGGAGAAATTAGACACAGCTCACTTTAGAAAGAAGGACCCCATAGCTATGACACCGTCTACAGGGGGGCTGAGTCATTTATACCCAGCCAGGCTGTCTCCTCTTATTGGCTGGAATTATGAAAAAGGAGGTGGGTTTACAGCATTTTCTGAGGAGGGTTATTGTATTTTAGTTCCACAAGGGGGCACTCACGGACTGCCTCTCTGGGCAGACAAAGGAAATATCTGTTCCCTTTCTGGCGGGAAAAATGTGTTTATTTGAAAGGGTCATAGGTTATCAGGTTTTTCAGGTATCCAGGACAGCTGCATAATACAATCCTGGCCATAAAGCGCAATGATCCCATGGTCTCTAAACAGTTCCGTACTTAAAAGTCAAAGGGCTGGGGCTTTTATTGGCCATAGGACCAGAAACTTCTCTCTCAGGAAAAAGGGAGGAATGCTGCCCCACCCTCTGAACTGCAGGATTTAGTGATGAATTATAATACATTGAATTTTCAATACTTGTACATAACAGCCGTCTTTGGTAAACGGAATATTGGCACTCAGACACAGGGGCTTCTTTCAACTGGCCTCAGCCTGTTTATTTTTGGCACAGGTTTACAGCCTTCAGTAATAAAACAAATAAACATCTCCGCCGTCTGGCCACTTACTAACCTTAGTGAGACCCTCTCTCAGCTGTGGTCTGAGTATACTACTCCGGACCACTACATACAGTACACCTTTGACCAGCCACCACTGGTATACAGGCTTCCCACAAGCCTCTGGGGGCAGAGCCTCTCTTCAGCTCCACTGCCAGGTAGCAGACCACGCCCCCTGATTCCCTGGAGTGGGAGGCCTTTAATCGGTCTCCAGAGACATACCCAAAACCTGACCTGGAATGCGGGGACAGCCACCCACCCAACACTATGGCTGTCCCAAAAAAGCCACCCCATACATAGCCGCCTAGCAACTATTTTAGCCACTATTGTAAGTGTCAGTACTATATCATTACTGACATAATATAGGTGACTTTTCCCCACTGAGACCAGGTCCTCAGTGGCGCATCTGCAGTATGTCTCTAGCCTCACACCCTCTAGTGGCAGAAACCTGCGACTATCGGGGATCGCTCTGTCACAATATATATATATATATATATATATATATACATACACACAACCTCAATTCCAAAAAAGTTGGGACACTGAACAAATTGTGAATAAAAACTGAATGCATTAATGTGGAGGTACCAACATCTAATATTATATTTAGAGACTGAGAGAATTTATAATTTTAAGTGAAAAATATGTTGTTTCAAAATTTCATGGCGTCAACAAATCCCAAAAAAGTTGGGACCATGCCGTATTTACCACTTTGTGGCATCCCCCCTTCTTCTTACAACAGTCAACAGATGTCTGGGGACAGAGGAGACCAGTTTCTCAAGTTTAGAAATAGGAATGCTCTCCCATTCATGTCTATTACAGGCCTCTAACTGTTCAATCGTCTTGCGCCTTCTTTGTCACACCTTCTATAGTTGATTGATCTGGGCTGCAGGCTTCTCCTACGTAGCCATGATGTTGTGATTGCTGCAGAATGTGGTCTGGCATTATCTTGTTGAAAAATGCAGGGTCTTCCCTGAAAGAGATGACGTCTAGATGGGAGCATATGTTGTTCTAGAACCTGAACATAGCTCTCTGCATTAATGGTGCCTCTCTAGACATGCAAGCTGCCCACGCCACAAGCACTCATGCAACCCCATACCATCAGTGATGCAGGGTTCTGAACGGAGCATTGATAACAACTTGGGATGTCCTTGTCCTCTCTGGTCCAGATGACATGGCGTCCCACTGTTCCATAAAGAACTTCAAATCGTGACTCATCTGACCACAGAACAGTTTTCCATTTTGCCACACTACATATTAAATTGACCCAAACGGCTGAGCTTGTGGAGCTTGCTTAGAAATGGCTTCCTCTTTGCACTGTAAAGTTTCAGGTGGCAACGGTGGATGGCACGGTGGATTGTGTTCACTGACAATGCTTTCTATTCCTGAGCCCATTCTGTTATTTCCTTGACAGTGGCATTCCTGTTTGAGGTGCAGTGACGTTTAAGGGCCTGGGGATCACGAGCATCCAGTAGAGTTTTACGGCCTTGACCCTTACGCCTTGGCCTTGACCCTGTTCCAGATTCTCTGAATCTTTTGATGATGTTATGTATGGTTGATGATGATAACTTTAAAGTTTTTGCTATTTTACGCTGGGTAACACCATTCTGGTATTGCTGCACTATCTTTCTGCGCAACAATGGTGGAATTGGTGATCCTCTTACCATCTTGGCTTCAGAGAGACACTGACACTCTGAGTAGCTCTTTTTATACCCAATCATGTTGTCAATTCACCTAATTAGTGTTGATTGGTCTTCCAGCTGTTCATTATATGCTCAATGTCATTTTTCCAGCCACATGTCCCAACTTTTTTGCCATCTGTAGACACTGTGAATTTCTGATATGTAGCGAAGCTACATATTTATAGCTTCGCTATGGCATTTCAAGGCGCATTACTGCTGGGACAGGTATATATATGAGAGTTAGGTGTTATATGAGCCTGAAAATGTCGCCAAATAACAGCTTCTGGTTGTGGGAAAGATGCAGCCAGCAATACCAAAATCCCTAACTATTGATTTCTATGGAGAGGAAAATGCTATCTAACTAACTAAGAGCAGTCTGTACAGTAAAGAGAGTGAGCTGTAAATGGTGTTCACAAGGCAATACAGGAAATATATATAACATGGTCATGTGATTTTAGCAGTCAATGAGAGCCCTACACCTCAGTGATTATCATAAAGTAGAAAGTATTTGTGTAGTGCAAAGTAAATGATATGTGTTTTTCCACATTTTTGCAAATTAAAAAATATTGAAAAGTGTGGCATTCAAATGTATTCAGCCCTTTGTTCTTTGATATCCCTAATTAGAATCGAGTGTGACCAATTGGTTTTAGAAGTCGCCTAATTAGAAAATAGAGTACAGTTGTATACAATTTATTCTCAATATAACTCTCAGTATAACTGTAGCTGTTTTGTGAAGGTCTCAGAGGTTTGTTAGAGAACAGTAGTGAACAAACTGCATTATGAAAACCAAAAGACACACCAGGGAGCTCAGGGATAAAGTTATTACAAAGTGTATTGCAGGGTAAAAAATTTAAAGAAATAGCCCAAGCTCTGAACATCTCACAAGGCACTGTTTAATCCATCATACGTAAATGGAAGAAGTCTAGCACAAGTGCTAATCTACCAAAACATGGCCGTCCAACTAAACCGACAGCCAAGACTAGGAGAGTATAAATTAGTGAAGCAGCCAAGAGGCCAAGGATGACTCAGGAGGAGCTGCAGAGATCCACAGCTCAGGTGGTAGAATCTGTCCACAGGAAAACTATTAGTTGTGTCCTCCACAAATCTGGTCTTTATGAAACAGTGGCAAGAAGAAAACCCTGTTTGAAAGCAAACCATAAGAAATCCTGTTTGCAAAAGGCTATGAAGGGGACAAAGCAAGTATGTAGAAGAAGGGGCTCTATCAGATGAGACCAAAATTTTACTTTTTGACGGAAATGGCAAACGCTAATTGCGGAAGAAAGCCAACACTGGACATCACCTAGAACACACCATTCCCACGCTGGAGCATGTTGGTGGCTGTGTCATGCTTTGGGAATGCATTGCTTCAGTAGGGATTGGGAAGCTGGTCAGAGTTGATGGGAAGATGGATGGAGCTAAATACAGGGCAATTATAGAGGAGAACCTGTAAGAGGCTACAGAAAACTTGAGATTGGGGCATAGGTTCACCTACCAGAAAGAAAATGCTCCTAAAAATACAGCCAAAGTTGCAATGGAAGGATTTCATTCAAAGCATATTCACATGTTCAAATGGCTCAGTCAAAGTCCAGACCCAAATTACATAATCTGTGGCTTGACTTGAAAATTGCTGTTCACAAATGTTCACTAACCAAAAGGACTGAGATAGAGCTTTTGCAAAGAAGAATGGGAAAAGATTCCAGCCTCTAGATGTGCAAACCTGGTAGAGACATAACCCAATACACTTGCACCTGTCATGGGAACTAATGGTGGTCCTACAAAGTACTGACTCGGGGAGCGGGGGGTGGGGGGGGGGAGGGGTTGAATACATATGCAAGCCACACTTCTCAGTTTGTAATTAGGAAAAGCACGTATCATTTTCTTTACAGTTCACCAATACTTGCTACTTTGTATTGCTTTATCAAACAAAATATCAATAAAGAATTTACATTTGTGGTTGTAATGTTTAAAAATAAGGAACAGTTCAAAGGGTATGAATACTTTTGCAACCCACTGTACATGTTTCCATTGGGATCCGTGTCAATTATTTGAAAAACACTGATGTGCAATCAGTCTTTATGTATTAGACAACTCTGATTTAAAATGACAGAGATCACTTATGTAGCTTCAAATGGTTCTGGTTATCATCAAGCATGGGAATACCAGAAATCATTATCAATGTTAAATGAAGCGAATATCAGATGATAACTCAGCTTGGCATGGCTTATGAAGACTATGTAGATGAATAAAGGATATTATAAGAACTTCTGAAGATTTAGTTGGAACATGAGCCATGCTATAAAGTCTTATATTCATTACAGTGTTTAGTAATTGAAATCACACTGTGTTGTAAAGACATTTTTGCATAATTGTGAACATTATAAAATTGATGACTTAATTGAATGCAACAGATGGAGATAATTGTCTTTTATGTAAATAAATCCTTTTGCTATAGAAACATATATTCATTTAGCACAGAGCAACCAAGATAATCATGTGTTCATGGTCAGTAATTGTTAAACAGTTTGGATTTCAAAAATAATATTTATTATGGCCTCATCTGTAAGAAGTGTTGTGTCAATGCACTTCATATGAGTCAGCCGTTGGTGTTCAATTATTTCTTTGTGGTGTAGATAAAATTTCACTTTTGGCCTAATTTGCTAATTGTTCTCGCATTTACATTCATTATTCTTCTTTTTCGAGACTGTGATAATGTAATGATCTGTTGACTCTTTCTGAAGTCCTCTGCTCTACCATGGAGAAAGTGTTTACACTCAATCAGAATTAACCTTGAAGGTCAAAGCTCAAAGGCATTGCTGCAACCTCCCAAAGTTGTGAACTAGTGAACCTTGGCAGCACAGAAATGACACAACAAAAAATCTTTTAATCTTATCTGTGGGATAAATATGCAGTGAACCAAGGTTTTCCTCAGTAGGTTTGCATTCTTAGAAGAAACAAATTGTGATATAGTTCTACAAAACCATAAAAGGTGCATTCACACGTAATAATTTAT
>JAODAL010070490.1:0-15905 GCA_025379985.1 Phyllomedusa bahiana | reverse complement strand
TCATAGAAATAAAATTCATCTAAAGCGAGAGATGTTGGGACATGCAACGCATTTACCACAGGGAGCACATACAGGTCTAGGGCCACGCATACCAAAAACATTAACAATCGGAGGATTATAGTGACTTTTAACAAGCAAATCCCTCAAGTTTTTGCCACATCTGGCAATCATCAAAGGTTGTATAGGTAATTGCTTGGACAAAGTGGTCATCAAAATAGGCTAGTGTTTGACAAGAATAGACCTCACTCTATTCTATCTTTCATTAAAAGTAGAAATGAATCGAATTGGTTGTTTGCAATCATTGTCTCTTGATGTATTTTGTAACAATGCATTTCTCTGTATAAGCTTGGCACGTCTATACCCTTTTTTTATTATACGATGACTATATCCTCTTTCCAAGAATCTGCTCCTTAGATCCTGAGCATGTTTCTCAAATCGATCATCAGTAGAGCATATGCGTTTGATCCTGAGGTATTGACCCACCGGGACGGCAGATATGGTCGATGGATTATGCGCTGAAATGAATAAGGAGTTCACTGATGTCTTTTTATGAAAAACATCTGTTTGCAAGTATCCACTATGGTCCATTTCAATATTGACATCCAAAAATTGGATGGTTTGAGAATCATAACTAAGAGTCAACTTGATATTTAGATCATTATGGTTCAGGTCATCCATAAATAGTTCAAGCTCACTGGTAGATCCCTGCCAGATGAACAGGACATCATCTATATATCTAAACCAGCACTGCACATGGGAAGTCACATGAGCGTCACCACAAAAGATCCGCCTCTCCCACATCCCAAGAAATAGATTTGCATATGATGGCGCACATGTGACCCCCATGGCAGTGCCGCACTTCGGGAGATAGTAGAAACCCTTGAACACAAAAATATTATGAGTTAGAATGAACTCCAATAATTCAACGATCAAATCGCATATATAGCCATCCCAGCTGGACATCCCCAGAAAGAAGTATACAGCTTCAATCCCATCACGATGTCTTATACAAGTGTATAAGGATTCGACATCCGCTGTGACAATGAGCATATCCTTCTCCATTTGTATGCCATCCAGTCTTTTCAAAATATCTGTAGTATCTTTGATGTATGAAGGTAGATACTCTACCAATGGTTTTAGATGAAAATCAATAAATTTACAGGCTGGATTGCATAAACTATCATTACCGGAGACTATCGGTCGTCCTGGAGGATCTAATGGGTTCTTGTGAATCTTTGGTAACAATAAAGGTAGGTGTTTTGGGATATTTGGTCACTAAACCATCAAACACTTGTTTTGGAATAATGCCAGTATTGAATGCTCGTTCTAAAATTGAAGAGAGACTTTGAGGCATCAATGGGATTTTTCGTAAGTGTCCCTATCTCGCAATTGCCGGAACTCCTCACGTTCATATTTGTTAACAGGCCATACTACTATGTTTCCTCCCTTGTCCGCATGTTTGATTACTACATAAGTATATGTAGTTAGTTCACGAATGGCTTTCTTCTGATCTATTGAAAAATTATCCCTAGTAATTTTACCAGGTATCTTTTCAAGATCAGCAGTTACCATTTTAACAAAAATACATACCTGCGGACAAAGGAGGAATCATGGAAAACTAGTGGATTTTGGATAAACATTATTTGGAAATTTACCTCAATCAACTTCCTCTTGCTCATTAAGTAATTATTGCAAAGTTTGTAAGGCCTGCTGTTCAAGGGGACTGTCTAGAGCATCTCCATTTTGTTTTGAAGTATGCAACTTTCTCAAAATCAATTTTCGAGAAAAAATGTGGAGATCCTTCAAGACTGTGAAAAAATCAAAAGCATTAGTAGGGCCAAAAGTTAAGCCTCTGCTCAAAACATCTTTTTGTGTGTCAGACAACACATGTGTAGATAGATTTATTACCTCCAATCTATTTCTCTGCTTTTTGGGTTCATAATCAGGAGAGATGTTTTTCCTTTTTCCTATTTTATCGCCTTGACCACGAAGTTGACCATTTTTCATGAGGCCATCCTGTCCAAGCAATCTCCTTTCTTTAAATCTCCGATCATCCTCAACAGATGTAAAAGATGAAATGGAGCTAGATCTAGAGCTAGATCTAGACCTAGAAGGTGTGGCATATTTTGTCATTCTCCACTAATACATCTTATTAGTTTGGAGATCATTTAGGTCTCTCTGTGCATTGGGGTGAGGGCACTCGCTGAAGTTTGGGCTCTCCATCATGGGTAATTGATATTCATTCATTGTATTATTGTCATTGTGTCTCTAAGTATCTGTTCTAGCCTCTATGGCAGTGGTACATTTATTTATGTTGTAAAGAGATGTAATGTTTTATTCGTAGGCTCGTAATTACGCGCCGAAGTGCGCCAATTACGGGCCGAAAACGGCCCATTCATTACGGTAATTCACAGTTCTCATAGAGAACTATGGATTACGGCTCCTCTGGCCGCCCGGCGAAGCCGCCGGGCGGGGAGATAATTGACATGTCACTTTCTAGCGGCGTATACGCGCCGCTAGCAGTAATTGTCTAGGGTGCGGCGAAGTGCCGGCCCCCCGCTCACTCCCCCGCTCCCGCCCCGCCCCCGTCCACACGGCGTAATTGCGGGGCGTAATTACGCCCTGCAAATACACCGTGTGAACATATCCTAATACTTTACTTGTTAGTTTTTGTCGTCCCTATTAAAAAATATTATTTGGTGTATGTTTTTGTTGTGTTTAAATTATAATACTTGTATATTAAACAAATCTCAGTCATAATCCATGCTTTCCACAACTCAATCATGAGATTATGACCAGGATACTTGGCCACTTCTCCTATATCGAGCACCAGAATTTTCGACCATAAGGAAGCACAGAATAAAATATCATCCAAAGTTATTGATCTGTCATATTTATACCTGGTATGCATAGACTGAAAATTTTATGCTTGGGAATTTGGTGGTTGTAACTTCTGACTAGAAGACTCCTAGGACGACTTGTGACAAAAGCTGGAATTATGGTCTCTTTAGTTGTAACTTGCGTGTAATTAGCCACTACCCTCTGTGACCTTAGCAGGAAAAGGGGCCAAAAGGGTTTTTTCAACCTGTGCTCCTTAGGGTACCTTGCATTGATCTCATTATGTTATCCCTTTTTGTTTATGCACTGTTGTGCACATTTTTTATTTTTGTCTTTTATTTTGTATTTTTTGTAACTAAGCATCGTACCTTTATATTGAAGCCTAAAACTTTAAACATTTTCCTGCAAATATCTCCATTAAGTGTAAGTGGCTGCAGGTGCAGCTATCTGTAGTACTGAGTCCTTTAACTCCCTTAAAAGGTGGTGGCAGTGTATATATTCCTGTGGGTGTTGACCATTTGGGAGTACATGTGGTGCTCAATTTGTGGCATGAGTGAGGGATGAGTGAAATTAAGCTGTGGAATAGCAAACCCTGGTCCCCCCCAAATGTCACAGGAGGTGGTGGGGCCTGAGTGAGTGTCCAAGATGGATTGTGCCCTAGAGTCCCCTCCTGTGTGTGGTTCCTCATTTCCCTGACATAATTGAGTTTTGGAGTAGGATCGAATTCCCTGCCGTCCTTCTTGCTTGCCCTTGTGTCATTTACAGTGTCAGACTGGCCCACTGAAGAACCAGAGGATCCTCCGGTGGGCCCCGAGTCCGACACTTGAACACCCAGCAGTACAAGCGGGGTGATTGTAACATCATGCTGAACGCGCTGCGAACTTCCGTGTGCCGTAGGCCCACTGAGATGCCAATAGTCTCCTTCTGGGCCAAAGCTCCTGGGCAGTGGGCCCAAGGCCCACAGAGCACAGAAGTAAGAAGCGCATGTGGTGCGATGTAACGATCATGCCGCCTGTGCTGCTCGGCCCTAGGCTTCGTAGACGCTGGGTGTTTGTGTACCGGCGTAGGTGGGGTGATGACGTTACGTCCCCACACTTGACGCAAGCTGCTGGCTCCAGCTGCTCAGTGAGGGAAAGAGGAAAGGTGTGTAAGTTATTTTTTAACAAACAGGGGCCACATGCACAGGGGGCATATATACAGGAGGCATGTACGCAGTGGGCATGGCGTGCATACAGGGGCCATATATACAGGGGGCATCTGTACAGGGGCCATATATACAAGGAGCATGGGTAAAGGAGGCATGTGTACAGGAGGCAATATATACAGGGGGTATGGCATGCGTACAGGGTCCATATATACAGGGGGCAGGTGTACAGAGGGCATGCATACAGAGGTGATATATATAGGAGACAGGTGTACAGGCATGTACGCAGGGGGCATGGCATGCCTACAGGGGCCATATGTACAGGGGGCATATATACATGGCTACAGGGAGCATGTATATAGGACTACAGAGGGCAGGTATACAGGGCTACAGGTGGCATGAATATACCTACAGGGGACAGTTTATGGCTACAGGAGGCATGCATATACACACAGGACACAGTATACCCACAATGGGGTTTATATCTTTAGCGGCCTCTATATTCCTACATGGTGATGTAGACAGCTACAGGGAGATGATATACCTAAAGTAGGCGGCATATACCTACTGGAGGTCTACCTACTAATAAGTGCTCTATATAACTACCTACATACAGGGGCTATACCTTGCAGGTATTTTTATACCTACAACCATGGCGACGAAATATTTACAACCCAGAGGTCTATATAACTACTTAGAATGGGGTATACCTAGTTTTGAGGGTGTGCGTACATATTATATTGGGGGTTTACTTTTCTACTATATGTGGACATAAAAAATAAAAATTTGGTACCTAAACAGGAGCACTTTTAATGTATGGGGCACAAAGGATTCATTATTATCATTGGGGGCACTAAGGATGGGGAGTTTTACGGAGGTGGTAAATGGTAGGGAAGTGCTGGAAAATGAATAGTTTAAGATGTCTGTGTCTTAAATTCTGCAGGGACGTGTCATGGTGGTCTGGACAAAATAGAGAAAAAAAGGGAGAGAGAATAACTTGTCAAAGAAGGGAACGACTCATCAGGAAAGACATCTCTGGTTAGTCCCTGCATGTACATTTACTGATATCACTTATATGTGGACAGAGCACATGTCTACAACTGGTATCTACCACTGTTTGGTCACTGTATGGCACTAATATTAGTTTTAGTGTAATGGTTTATATTCAGTAATGGTTTTGTGCATTATTCAGTCACTATGTGGTGGTGGTATTCAGTCACTATGTAGGGGTGATAGGTGGTCATGATGTGGAGGTATAATTCAGTCAATATGTGGTGGTGATATGTGGTTATGGTGCTGTGGTATTATTCAGTCACTATGTGGGGGTAATATGTGGTCATGATGTGAAGGTATTATTCAGTCACTATGTGGTGGTGATATGTAGTCATAGTGTGGCAGTATAATTCAGTCACTATGTGATGGTGATATATGATCATGGTGTGGAGGTATGATTCATTCAAGATATGGTGGTGATATATGGTCATGGTGGGGAGATATTATTCTTTCATTATGTGGTGGTGATATGGGGGGCAGGGCGTGACAGTATTATTCAGTCACTATGTGAGGGTGATATGTAGTCATGATGTTGTGGTATTATTCAGTCACTATGCTGTGGTGATAAGTGATCATGGTGTTGTCGTATTACTCAGTTACTATGTGGTGGTGATATATGGTAATGGTGTGGCGGTATTTTTCAGTCACTATGTGGGGGTGATATGTGGTCATGGCATTTGGTTATTATTCAATCACTATGTGGTGGTGATATGTGATCATGGTTTGGATATATTATTCAGTCACTATGTGGTGGTGATATGTGGTCATAGTCAGACATTTTGTAAACTGTTAGCTAAATAAAAAAACATCACATAGAGATAGAACTTTTTATTCTTTGAAACCAAAATTCCTCTTTTGGTCTGAACAATTATATTTAATTAAATTGTCTTTTTGTACATGGTTTATTTGGCTTATATGTACAGTTTGTGTGGTTTATATGTGCAGTAAAGTTTGTGTGGTTTTTATGTACAGTACACTTTGAGTAGCTTATATCTGCTGTACAATTTGTGTGGCTTACATGTGGTGTACACCTTGTGTAGCTTATATGCACTGTGCAATTTGTGTGGCTTATATTTATAGTACAGTTTGTGTGGTTTACATATGCTTTACAATTTCTGTGGTTTACATGTGCTGTATACTGCCTAGGGTGCCTACCTCTGCCTATTGGTAAGGGGGTGCTGAGCCCACTCCAAACATGGCAGGTATCAGCAGTCAGTTATAGCTGACACATGTCTTCGCTAGCGGGACCGGAGATAATTCTGATCTCGGCCATTTATCTTCTTTTTTTTTTTTTATTCTTGGGATGTTCAGAGTGGGGGGATGGGTTATAATTATAGATGGGCGAATTTCCCGAAATTCGTTTCGTTCAGTTCGCCGAATTTCTCGGCAAAAAATAACTTCGTTCCAAATTACTTCGGGACGAATCACGTTAAAAAACAGCTATTTCCAGGCTGCACAGAGCCTGCAGGATGCTGTAGAACATTGTGCCATGCTTAAATATGCAGAGGGAGCTTGGTTTGGTCTTCATTGTGTTTTAGTATGACACGCAGATGACTGCCGCCGCTCTTAGAATCGCTTCACTCTAAAATTCCCTGGTCACTTAAGAGGGCAAAACTGACCAAAAAACTGAAGGGGGAATGTAGCCTGATAAAGTCATTGCAGCGACAGCTGGAAAAAAACAAGCTGAGGGCTCAGGTGGCAACATCAGTGACAGAGTGTGGAGGTGACGGCGGCAGCCACAGCAGCATGAGGTCAGAGAGTGGCACAATGACATTCTGGAGGTGGCAAAAACAGGAGTAGGCCAAAGAGTGGCACAATGACACAGTGTGGAGTTGACGGCATCAACAGCAGCAGCAGCATGAGGTCAGACAGTGGCACAATGACATTCTAGAGGTGGCATAAACAGGACTAGGCCACAGAGTGGGACAATGACACAGTGTGTAGGTCACGGCAGCAGCCACAGCAGCAGCATGAGGTCAGACAGTGGACAATGACATAGTGTGTAGGTCACGGCATCAGCCACAGCAGCAGCATGAGGTCAGACAGTGGCACAATGACACAGTGTGTAGGTCACGGCAGCAGCCACAGCAGCAGCATGAGGTCAAACAGTGGCACAATGACATTCTGGAGGTGGCAAAAACTGGAGTAGGCCACAGAGTGGCACAATGACAGAGAGTGGAGGTGACGGCGGCAGCAGCATGAGGTCAGACAGTGGCACAATGACAGAGTGTGTAGGTCACGGCATCAGCCACAGCAGCAGCATGAGGTCAGACAGTGGCACAATGACATTATGGAGGTGGCAAAAACAGGAGTAGGCCACAGAGTGGGACAATGACACAGTGTGGAGGTCACAACAGCAGCCACAGCAGCAGCATGAGGTCAGACAGTGGCACAATGACATTCTGGAGGTGGCAAAAACAGGAATAGGCCACAGAGTGGGACAATGACACAGTGTGTAGGTCACGGCAGCAGCCACAGCAGCAGCATGAGGTCAGACAGTGGCACAATGACAGAGTGTGTAGGTCACGGCATCAGCCACAGCAGCAGCATGAGGTCAGACAGTGGCACAATGACAGTGTGTAGGTCACAGCAGCAGCCACAGCAGCAGCATGAGGTCAGACAGTGGCACAATGACATTCTGGAGGTGGCAAAAACAGGAGTAGGCCACAGAGTGGGACAATGACAAAGTGTGTAGGTCACGGCATCAGACACAGCAGCAGCATGAGGTCAGACAGTGGCACAATGACAGTGTGTAGGTCACAGCAGCAGCCACAGCAGCAGCATGAGGTCAGACAGTGGCACAATGACATTCTGGAGGTGGCAAAAACAGGAGTAGGCCACAGAGTGGGACAATGACAGAGTGTGTAGGTCACGGCATCAGCCACAGCAGCAGCATGAGGTCAGACAGTGGCACAATGACAGTGTGTAGGTCACAGCAGCAGCCACAGCAGCAGCATGAGGTCAGACAGTGGCACAATGAAGTTCTGGAGGTGGCAAAAAACAGGAGTAGGCCACAGAGTGGGACAATGACACAGTGTGTAGGTCACGGCAGCAGCCACAGCAGCAGCATGAGGTCAGACAGTGGCACAATGACAGAGTGTGTAGGTCACGGCATCAGCCACAGCAGCAGCATGAGGTCAGACAGTGGCACAATGACAGAGTGTGTAGGTCACGGCATCAGCCACAGCAGCAGCATGAGGTCAGACAGTGGCACAATGACAGTGTGTAGTTCACGGCAGCAGCCACAGCAGCAGCATGAGGTCAGACAGTGGCACAATGACAGTGTGTAGGTCACGGCAGCAGCCACAGCAGCAGCATGAGGTCAGACAGTGGCACAATGACATTCTGGAGGTGGCAAAAACAGGAGTAGGCCACAGAGTGGGACAATGACACAGTGTGGAGGTCACGGCAGCAGCCACAGCAGCAGAATGAGGTCAGACAGTGGCACAATGACATTCTGGAGGTGGCAAAAACAGGAATATGCCACAGAGTGGGACAATGACACAGTGTGTAGGTCACGGCAGCAGCCACAGCAGCAGCATGAGTTCAGACAGTGGCACAATGACAGAGTGTGTAGGTCACGGCATCAGCCACAGCAGCAGCATGAGGTCAGACAGTGGCACAATGACACAGTGTGTAGGTCACGGCAGCAGCCACAGCAGCAGCATGAGGTCAGACAGTGGCACAATGAAATTCTGGAGGTGGCAAAAACTGGAGTAGGCCACAGAGTGGCACAATGACAGAGAGTGGAGGTGACGGCAGCAGCAGCATGAGGTCAGACAGTGGCACAATGACAGAGTGTGTAGGTCACGGCATCAGCCACAGCAGCAGCATGAGGTCAGACAGTGGCACAATGACACAGTGTGTAGGTCACGGCAGCAGCCACAGCAGCAGCATGAGGTCAGACAGTGACACAATGACATTCTGGAGGTGGCAAAAACTGGAGTAGGCCACAGAGTGGCACAATGACAGAGAGTGGAGGTGACGGCGGCAGCAGCATGAGGTCAGACAGTGGCACAATGACAGAGTGTGGAGGTGGGTGGCAATACCAGTCCCTGGTAAAGATGGTTGGTGGCAGATGGAGAAACTGTCAGCAGATGTGTGGCATCAGGCGGGTGGCGGCATCAGATTAGTGGCTGAGGCAGGTAGTTTGAACCAAGACTCATTTCTCACAGTTTGGGTGAGGCGTCATGGCTGATGTAGTCTGACGCCTAAGGCATTGGTGTGTGGAAATCCTGGCCGATCCACACCTGATTCATCTTGACAAAGGTCAGTCGTTCCACATTTCCCGTGGACAAGCGGGTTCTCCTTGGGGTAACGATGGCCCCCCACGCACTGAACACCCGCTCTGATGCCACACTACTGGCCGGGCAGGACAGCTTCTCCACTGCAAAGTCGGCAAGTTGCGGCCACACATCCTGTTTGGCTGCCCAGTAGTCCAGCGGATCTTCTAACTGGGGTGGCACAGTGCTGTCCAAATAGGCCACCACCTTTTGGTTCAGGGTCTGCTCCAGGTCCTGCTGCTGCTTCTGCTGGCGACTGCCCTCCTCACTAGGCGGGTGAAGGAAGCTACTCATCAGTGACTCCAAACTTAGGTTGCTGCTGATGGAGCTGGTACTGCTCCGACCTCCCACCTTCCCCCAGCAGCCGCGGCAGTAGTACATGAGCGCTGAAGAACCCCCCGGTCAGACCTGTCATAGGAGGGACGATGCCGCACATAGGCAGCGGCCAACTGACTACGGAGGATTTACCTATAGTATTTGAGTTTGTCCTCCCTCTCAATAGCTGGGATAAAGGCTCCCATTTTGGACTGGTACCGAGGGTCCAATAGGGTGGAGAGCCAGAAGTCATCCCTCTGCCGGATGCTGACTATTTGGCTGTCACTAGCCAGACAAGTCAGCATGCTGGGGGCCATTTGCACAAGTGACTCCCAGGGGCTCCCTGCCTCCATCTCCACTGTATACTGCCACGGTGCTTGCGGGTCATCTGCCTCGTCTTCCTCATCTCCATCTACCTCCTCCAGCTGCTCCTGCTCCTCCTCTCTTGTCACCTGGGTAGAAAATCCACTCATTTCACCAGACAATGCTTCTGCTCCAATGTCCTCCTCCTCCTCCATTTCAGTCTCCACCGGACTCATGTGGCCGCGAGATGTAGTCGCCACGTCTCCAGTCCCCTGCCCAGACAGAATTTTCAGCATCTGTTCCAGGACATGAAGCAGTGGAATGATGTTATTCATCCCGTAGTCCTGGCGACTGACAAATAATGTGGCCTCCGCGAATGACCTCAACAAACGGCAGGTGTCACGCATGAGCTGTCACTGGCTGACATCAAAGTTACACAGGGGAGTACTCCTGTCTGCCTAGATCATCAAAAAATCGTTATTGGCCTTTCTCTGTTCATACAGTCGGTCCAACATGTGCAGGCTGGATTTCCAACGGGTGGAAACATCGCATATCAGAGTGTGTTGGGGGAGGCCGTTCTGCCGCTGCAACTCGAGGAGGGTATTCCTGGCTTTGTAGGAAAGGATAAGGTGCATGCACAGTTTCATGGCTATTTTCAGAATCTTTTGAAGATCGGTGGAAGACTTCAGGAACCTTTTCACAACCAAATTGAACACGTGTGCCATGCAGGGCGCATGGACCATCTCTCCTCGGTGCAGCGCGGACACCGTGTTCTTTCCATTGTCCGTCACCATGGTTCCGATTTGCAGTTGGCGCGGAGAAAGCCACACATCGATTTCTTGCTGCATGACGCGGAGCAGTTCCTCCCGTGTGATTTCGTTCGCCGAGGCAAGCCAGATGTAGAACTGTGTGACACCGCTGTGCCCTACACATGTGGTATGATGGAGCAGTACTTTTGGAGGCTGAGAGGGTGGTGGTGGTGGAGGAGGAGGAGGCGGAAATTGGCGCAGGAGCCGCAGTTTGACAACGTGGAGGAGAAAGCGGTGTCTCCTGTCCAAGTTGTTGGTGTGCTTGGGCCGGAAGCACATTCACCCAGTGGGCCGTAAAGGACATGTACTGGCCCTGACCGTAGTTACAGCTCCAGACGTCCGCGCTGCCGTGCACCTTGGAACAAACCGATAAGCTCAAGGACTGGCCCACCTTCTGTTCTACATATTTATGAAGTGCTGCTACTGCCTTTTTGGAAAATAAATTACAGCTTGGAACTCTCCATCTCGGCTTGGCACAAGCCATTAGTTCTCTGAACGGTGCAGAGTCCACCATTTGGAAAGGGAGGGACTGCAGCACCAACAACTTGGACAGGAGTACGGTCAGCTTCTGCACCTTAGGATGGTTGGACGCATACTGTTGTCTCTTTGCAATCGCCTCGCTGAACGACTGCTGGCGCCATGAGTAGCGCGGAGCAGGAGCATCTGGACCGGGAGATGATGTCAAAGAGAAACAGCTCCCTTCTGCAGAGGGGGTGGAGCCTTGACTGGCTGCAATGGAGTGCGTGCCACTGGGCGCTGCTGCTGCTGTTGCTGCAGCCGCAGGATGGACCACCACATCTGAGCCACGTTTCTCCCAGGCCACCAGATGGTGACGCTGCATGTGTTGACACAGGGCCGTGGTGCCAATGTTAGCTCCCTGGCCACGCTTCACTTTCTGCCTACAGATTCTACATATACCCATATTCGGCTCCTCCGGTGTCTTAGCAAAGAACTGCCACACCGCCGAGTATCGGATTTTACCGCCAACGCTCCGCACTGAGTGACTACTGCCGCCACTGCCTCGCTGAGCCCCTGTGCCGCTACTTTCTTGGACCTGCGAAGCGGGTTTTTTACCCCGTGGCCGCTTGGCTCCCGACCTCACACTGCTGCTATCCTGCTGACTCACGGCCACATGACCCACTTGCTGGCTGCGCCGCTGCCTGACGCGCAAGCTGACGCCCTCTTCTCCTGACGATGATGAAGCCCTTGCCTCACCCGGCTCCCAAGTGCGGTCGGCTACATCATCATCTATTTGTGTTTCATCGTCACTGCTGTCCTCATCACCGGTCTTGGTATGCAGAGGCTGACCCCTCACAACATGACCTCCCATGCCACTCTCAACATCTATACTTTGCCGCCTACTGCAAGAAGCAGGGGATATTGGCCCCATTTCTTCGCTGCCAAGTAGCTGCTGACTGCCCTCCTCAAATTGTTCATCCTCGCTATATAGTGGCGCTGAGCCCAGACCACATAGTAGATCTCTGGCTGAGGGAACCGGATGGAACAGAGGCGGGTTGAGGACAGGTGAGGTCCGCTGACCCGCTCCCGGGCCATGCCAACTAAGGGATGTGTCTGACGTTCCCACCGACTCTTGGCTGGGGTTGTCAGATGTCATCTGGGAGGAAGTGGATGACCTAGTCAACTAATCAAGAACCCTTGGGTTGCTAGTCAGCACACGGCCGCTAGATGACAGCGGCAGTTGTGGCCTCACCGAGTGACCCCTGCTGCGACGTCCCCTTGCTGTGCTGCGACCTGGGCCTGGAATGTTTGTGCCACGGCCACTCGCATGTGAAGAGCCTGCCACTAGTGTTGAGCGATTACTATCGACAAAGTTGAAATCGGCACGGTATTTACGTTGATCGGATTTTTTAGATCACGCGATAATTTAGGTTAAAATCTGTGCATAATCTATTAATTTCGCGCCATTTTCGGCAAATCAGTTTACAGAATAGAGCAGGGTGATATGTGTGTGCGACGTCATGACTGGGATGTGTATGGTTGCGATTGGCTGGAAAAATCACATGACCTCATTTTACATAGAACAGTCCTTCCTGTTCATGATCAGTATGTGTCAGTATCTCAAAGCAGTAGGACGTGCGCTCTGCCTCTGTGCAAACAGCTCAGCGAAATTATTCTATTTGTTCACAGAGACAGCTCTACTTTTAGCTGTGATCCTTAGAACTCAGTTAGATCATAGATTTGCAGATTTTAGGTAGTTAGGCAGAGAATTTTAAAGGAGCATCTACCGCTGTAAAGTCACGGGGGGCAATGGGGTGGGGCCCCGCGGGTGAACACAGACAAGCTCTTTAAAGAATACTGGATATTGTATTGCAGACATTGCATTGCAATAGCTTTATTATTAACAGTTTACTGTTGAAATATTACTTGGATATTGGGCAGCCTGAACTTATATTAGGATACAGACCTTTTCTAATAACTGCAGGTCTATTTGTTAGGTGCAAAACTCCACTTTGATTATCAGTATACATTTCAGATAGGTGTTCTTTTTCATTTTGCCCAGTTCATCTTTGTTGGTAGAGGTACCTTGCAGTTAAATTTGAATCCAGCAATTTTGTAGTCACCACAGGTGAATGATAGGTGCAAAATACCTTTTATTATTCGTATACATTT
This sequence comes from Phyllomedusa bahiana, assembly GCA_025379985.1. Taxonomy (NCBI): domain Eukaryota; kingdom Metazoa; phylum Chordata; class Amphibia; order Anura; family Hylidae; genus Phyllomedusa; species Phyllomedusa bahiana. The sequence goes on along the minus strand of JAODAL010070490.1, from coordinate 2,529 downwards.
CAGATACGTGTTTTTTGCACTTTTGCCCAGTCCAGATTTGTTGATAGAGGTACCTTGCAGTTAAATTTGAATCCAGCAATTGTGTAGTCACCACAGGTGAATTGATAGGTGCCAAAAATACCTTTTATTATTCGTATACATTTCAGATACGTGTTTTTTGCACTTTGCCCAGTCCAGATTTGTTGATAGAGGTACCTTGCAGTTAAATTTGAATCCAGCAATTGTGTAGTCACCACAGGTGAATTGATAGGTGCCAAAAATACCTTTTATTATGCGTATACATTTCAGATACGTGTTTTTTGCACTTTTGCCCAGTCCAGATTTGTTGATAGAGCCACTTGCAGTGTAATTTGAATCCAGCAATTGTGTAGTCACCACAGGTGAATTGATAGGTGCCAAAAATACATTTTATTATCCGTATACATTTCAGATACGTGTTTTTTGCACTTTTGCCCAGTCCAGATTTGTTGATAGAGCCACCTTGCAGTTAAATTTGAATCCAGCAATTTTGTTTTGATTTGAGGGATTTGAGAATAGCTGTGATTTGCCGTCTTTTAATAAGAGACGTTCCAAAACTCTTCCATACCCTCTCAAATTTTATCTTTCTGAACATGGAGCGAAATGCAGGTGGTAAGTGAGCAAAGAGGGGGGTAGGACATGGAGGTAGAGGTACGAGAGAAGGTGCTCCTTCCAGTGCTGGCGACAACACGCAAGCCAACGGATTGTCGGTTGCAGGACCGTCAGGCCTGTCATCGCTGGGTCAGGGCCCTGTGAATCTCAGTAACGAACAGCGTCGCCAATCTGTTCTTCAGTGGTTAATGCAACCTGCATCCAGCAGTCTTACCTCCTCGTCCTCCCATCAGCATCATCAGCATCCGTCCAACATGAAGCGAAGGCAGCCCAAATGTCAACTCGTGTACCCACCACTGTGGATAATCCATTTTCTGAAGACCTCTTTGATGACAAAATGCGGTTGGGGTCAGAAGGCATGTTAAAAGATCAAGAGGCCAAAGAGGATGATTTTGTCTGCTCTGACGCCCACATCCAGATCCCAACAGAGGAGGAGAAGGAAGCCGGTCAATCGGCAAAAATCCCGGGCGGTCGGCAACGCCTTGCAGTCCCTCTTGCTTGTAGTCCGCAGCTCCTGGATGCAGAATGTCAGGACGACGAAGTCACCTGTGTTGATGATGATGATGACGACATTGCGGATCCAACGTGGTCTTTTCAGCAGAATTTGCTTGCGAGCGCTTCATCACTGGACGAGGAGGAAGACGATGGGATAGTGTCAGTACGGGTCCCGCCTCAAAAAGGGAGAGGGCGGTCGCAGAAGTCCGCTGATATGATTCCGCCAGCCACGGTCAGCGGAAACCCCGCTCCTCGCTTATCGCCGTCAAAAAGGTCCAGGACCTCTCAAGCCTTTGCCTTCTTTGAGCAAGCCTCTGATTCACCCAGCGATGTCATATGCCGCCTTTGCCGTAAACGCATAAGTAGAGGCAAGAACCTTAGGTGTTTAACCACCAACAACATGTCTAGTCACATGCAGCGAATGCATGAGTTGAAATGGAGGCAACACTTGGCCAAAAAAGGCCAGACCGACGCCGGGCCTCCAACCACTGTCACACCCTCTGTCTCCTTCTCCTCCTCCTCCGCCACCACCAAGCGTTCCTCAGCTGCCCATGTCTCTCAGAGTCATGATCAGGGATCAGCCTCCGCTTCAGCCTCCACCGTCGCCCGAGTACCACCAGCACCACCAGAGACCCATCCTACCCCTTCTCCTTCCGCCAGTTTGACGACCTGCACGCCGTACAGCGGCCAGTCTAGCAGCCAGCCTTCTGTCTTCCAGGTTTGGGAGCAGAAGAAACACTTTAACCCAAACCATCCCAAAGCCAAAATCCTGAATGTCGGCATTGCCAGGCTTTTGGCCTTGGAAATGTTGCCTTTCTGTCTGGTGGACACAGATGGGTTCTGCCACGTCATGGCCCTTGCCTGCCCCCAATACCAGATGCCGAGCAGGCATTTCTTTGCCAGAAAAGCTGTCCCTGCCCTGGCCAGCCACGTGTCATCTAAAATTTCAAGCGCATTGTCTGCATCTGTGGCCGGAAAAGTCCATCTGACCACCGACACATGGACTAGTAAGCACGGCCAAGGCCGCTATATCTCTGTGACAGCTCACTGGGTGAGCTGGGTGGATGTCTCTGGGGGTGACGGTGGCTCTCAGGCTCGGCGCACGCTCTTCAAAACCGCAGGGATGGTGCAGGGCTCTTTCCCCCAAGGTCCTCTGGTGGCATCACGTGCCCAGAGAAACCAGGCCGTGTTGAAATTAATCTGTCTTGGAGACCGTCCACACACAGGTCAGGAGCTTTGGACGGCTCTCCGCAAGGACACCGAGCGCTGGCTGGGTGACAAGAACCGTGTGCCAGGCAAGGTGGTGTGCGATAACGGTCGAAATCTGCTGGCCGCCCTTAAGATCGGTAGGCTGGAGCACATCCCTTGCCTGGGGACATGTCATGAAACCTTTTGTCCAGAAAT
>JAODAL010070489.1:0-15905 GCA_025379985.1 Phyllomedusa bahiana | reverse complement strand
GGGTTTATTTTTGTCACAACCCAAAACAACGTTTAAATTTAAACCCCCTGGATGTAAATTGCCCCAAAAAATTGACCCCACAAAATAGTACTTTGAGCGTTTTCCCCCAAATTTGCGTTTTTTCTACGCCAACAACAAAAAACAGTTGTAATGACTTTGCTTGTGAATTCGGTACGGAAAAAATTTTTTAATTTTGGCGTTAAAAGACTTTTTCTTGGGGGTCAGCACCCAGCAAAACAACGTTAATTTAAACCCGGGTTTAAAATTGCGAAATAGAATTGAACACCAAAAAAATGAAGGGGTATTTGTATTGTAAAAACGCTGTTTCTTTAAATAATAAAACGGGAATGGTTAGACCCACTTGGATATTGAATGTTATGCATTGCAGGGGACGCACACGGGATTTCGATCCAATCCCCAAAAAATTAGAAATAGAACAGAAAACAGTCTCGAACAGTGAGCCCCCCACAAAAACGTATATAAAAATCAATTCTTCAGTAAAGCAACACCGCGCAGCCCCTTTCCCCGGGAGACACGGAGGAGTGGGGCGGGTCCCCCCGGGGACTTATATATGGGGTGACGTAAAGAATCCCGCCGGTTTCTGTTGGGCTCACCTCTGCAATGTCATGCAGGCTATTTTTTTTCCTCCCAGAGTGCTTTGCCCCAGTACGCCAGTGCCGTACCTTTTATCAATAAAAAGCACACTTCGTTCAACCCAAGTACCCCAAAGTTCGACTTCGTTCCGAACCAAGTTTTTCCCCCGAAATTCTAAACAACCACTTCGTTAAATCGTTTCGCCCATCTCTTAATAATAATAATAATAATAAATAATTAATTTTAAAAAAATAAAAAATTTTTATAATAATAAAAAGATATAGGGCACAGAAAGAACGGGTTTTAACTAGGGAATGTCATTTTTGGGCCTTACAAACTATGCAACTATGTAAAAACACAAACAAAATAAAAACATGTACAACACCCATTTTCCCTTTACAAATGGTAATTATCCCAAAAAAGATCAATAACAAAGGACTCTGATTTGGCATTTGGAGCATCTTCTGGTGTCACCTATTCTGGTACTTTGGGGGCTTTGCAAATGTGACATGGCAAAAAAAATTCCCCTTCCCAAACCCAAATTAACCCCCTCCTTTGTACCCCCTGCCATGCCCCCAAAACGCATTTGCCCCACTTTGGGTATTTCCAAATTTCAAAAAATTTGCTTAACTTTTCATTAAAATGCAATTGTTAAAAAAATTTTTTGTTATTATTTTCACAGCCTAACGCTTAAAAAATTGTGAATAACCTGTGGGGTGGGTATACTCACTATACCCCTGGATATTCCTTAAGGGGTTTTAGTTTCCAATATTTTTTTTAGGTTGTTTTTTAAAATTTTTTAGCATCGGGGTGTCCACAAACCGAAAAAGGCCTAAAAAAAATTGAATAAAAAGGCCCCAAAAGTCCATTAGGTGCTCCTCCTATTCTGAGACTTGAGGTTCAGTCAAAAAGTACACAAAGGCTATATACAGGATATCCCTGAAAGCGGTAGAATTGGGGGAATGAATTGATGCTGAGTTGCATTGCCTATTCATATCTACCGTGTTCAAGTAAATAATGGATAAAAAAAAAATCTGCAAAAAAGGTGAAATTTTGAAATTTCACCTCCACTTTGCTTTAACTTCTTTGAAACACCTAATGGGGAAATACACTTTCTAAATTCTGATTTGAATACTTTAAGGAGTGCTGTTTCTTTTATTGAGTTTTTATGGGGGTATCTAAATACAGGCCCCTTAACACAACAAACGAACTGACCCCAAAAAAAAAATCTATGTTTAAATTTTTTGAAAATGTAAAAATTACTACAAAATCTATAAGCCCCCTAATGTCATAATAAAATAAAAAGACATTTAAAAAAAAATGATGCCAACCTAAAGAGGAAATATGGTAGATGTTAATTACAAACTGCTTTGTGTGGAATAACTACACACGCAGAAATTTTTCAGCTTTTCAATAGTTTCACAATAGTTTGATGTTATTCACAAAAAACAAAGATTGTGTGGAAAAAAATTTTTTTATACTTAAAGCACAATGTGTCACGACAAACAATCCGGAAAATCATGGGAAAAAAAAGATCAAAAAAGTTATTCTTAAAAAGTAACATGTCAGATCTGTCAGAGAATAAAAACGGGTGCGGGCAGCAAGGGGTCAAAGGGGGTTTTCTCAAACAAAAAAAAAAACTTTCAAAATTCACTTTTTACTAGGGAAACGGTAAATGAAGACATTTTCAAAATACATTGCTTTGTTTATTTTGATTCGTTGAGGAGGAGATAAGAGATTTCTCTAGGTTACCGACCTGTTCTCCCCTTCTCTCACTGCAGTTTGTCTTATCTGATAGCAAGGAGCGACATCACCAAAGGTCGGCACACAGGACTGCTGGGAGCAAACAAGTGTTTATCTTTAAGAAAAAAAAGTAAGTAATTACTTTTGTTTACTTTGAGCTCTGAAGCTCTCTGCTCTATAGATAATACTTTCTGTTCTCATGACAGTGCATTTAGAAGAACTGTAAATACGGGCTGAAGGAGAATTAACAATTTCGGAGACATAGCCTTAGAATTTTTGCAGCTGCCTTTACCTTGCTTTAAGGGGCCCAAAGTATGAACCCGTTTAGGTCTAAAAACTCACCCTTTTTCTCATGGGACAGACAAAAAGTAATTAAACTAAACGGTTCATAATGGGCCTAAAAGTCTAGGAATTGGCTTTTTTAACTTCTTAAATGTTCTTTCGATTTTTCAGCTGTGCCCAATTTTCCTACGGGATAGAGGGGGGCTGTTAGCAGAAGTCAGGCCCTCCAGAGAGAAGGCACACATGGTTTCTTATTGGCCCCTTTTTCCTAACTTTATAACAGCCACCGGAAGCCTTCAGGCTCCAGATGCCTTCAGGGGCCACTCCCCTCCTCAGAATCATTTGGGATTTCCCCGGGCTGGGTAAAATGCAGATACTGCTTGGGAAAAAAAACTTTCCCGATATTATATATAAAAAAAATTACATAAAAATAAAGTTTTACATATCTTGCGATAAATTAGTAGACTGACAACAAAAAAGTGGTATAGTATGCACACCTGCTTGTTCTAAAAAAAATAAAAGGCCTGGTCAATAATTGGTTAATGTCCAGCTTGGGTTGAGCCTTCTCATCCCAAAGAGAGGACTAGAATATAAAGAAGATACAATGGCACCTATCCAAACAGGTCTCTCTGTATGAACACTGTGCCCAATCATAAATATGGGATCTAAGGAAAATGATGGTTGCAGTAGACAAGTGGTTGAAGTTTGGTTTTCACACGGTTTTTAAGGAGTAAAATGCCTTATGAATTAAAAAAATTTTTAAATTAAATTTTCCCCGTTTACCTTTTTTGTCGCTGTATGTTAAAATTTGCACTTCTAAGTAAATCAAATGTGCATAATTATGTCAATTTATATGCCACCTGTTTTTGGACTAGTCAATTTAAAAGGGTTTTTTAAAAACATTTTTTCAACAAGACTATCTAAAGATGTGAGGGAGTGACGGGGGATCAGGTAACAAGTTTGTAATTTTGCATGGAGAACATGGGGCCGGAGTTGATCAAAAAAATAGTATAATCTGCTTCAATAAAAACTATTTCAAAAAGTTATTTTTATATTAAAAAACACTAGAAAAAAGGGGGTCAAAAACATCACATTATGTCTTTTTAAAAAATAAGGGTATGTTCAAATGGCTTATTTGGACACTGTTTGGATGCTGATTTTTCAGCCCTCAAAACAGCATTAAAACCTCACTGAAACATACTTCTTTATAAGAGGTTTTAGACACATTTCTCGGCACATTTTTCATGCATTTTTGGACGAGGTTTTGGACGAGGTTTTCAACACTGTTTTCACCCATACAAGTTAATAACCAGGTCAAAAACACATCAAAATATACGTGATTTTGAAGCTTTTCATTGATTTTAAAGCTGAAAACGCTTCAAGAATTGATGTGACATTTCTTTTTCAGCGCCAAAAACAGCTTGTAAAGAAGTGCGTAAAAATGTCGTTGCGTGTGAACTACAATGTTGTTTTACATAGAAATCAATGAAAATGAACTGTGGGTGTTTTAGAGGCTGTTTTGATGCTGTTTTGGGAGCAGAAAACGTCAAAGTCAGCCGTGTGAACATTCTGTTTCAGCGCTGAAAATCCCCATAGGAATCAATAAAAAGCTTTAAAACCTCGTTCAAAATCTTGAAGCGTTTTTGGAGCATTTTGCAGTGCAGTTTTTGCTTTGGTTATTAATTTGTATGGGTGAAAACAGTGTTGAAAACTTCGTCCAAAAACACGTCAAATGTGCTGAGAAACGCATCTAAAACCTCTTCTGAAGAAGTGTGTTTTAGGTGAGTTTTTGATGCTGTTTTGAGTGCTGAAAAATCAGTGTCAAAACAGCATCCAAATAAGCCATGTGAACATACCCAAAGACTGTATAAATATAACAACTACTTAACATATTGTTAAATAACTTGGGCAACACTATGGGTGACATATATGAAATCACATGTGCCATATTTGTAACTTGGTGCCAACACACCAGTTCTAAAGAGATATAGAGGAGTGTATAATAGAGTAGTATAAATGAAAGAGTTATGCGTCAATCATTTTTCGTGATAAAAGGGGTTGTCTCACGATATTGATTTATCTTACCTCAGTCCTGTTTTCTCAGTTTCCTTTTTGAATTCAGGGGCATGTTTACTGGCTTCTACTCTCCTGCAGTAATGAGTTGCTGAGAACACCAGGTCTGTAGCTATAGCGACCAGTGCTGGCAGCCTATCAAGAGAGATCGCACAGGTCTGTAACTATAGTGACCTGAGGAGCTGATGCAGCCGATACAGGAGGGGGTATCTATGAATAGGTAAGACTGTTAATGGACATAAATTGCAAAGTGACTTGTTTTTGCAAGATCTTTAATATAAAAAGCAATCCTTGTAGTGAGACAACTCCTCTAAGACTCAGAATTGTTGCATAGACTGTTATGTGTATGAAATTTTTGCGCAAAACTTTGGTGCATTAAAATGTGTTGACAGGCGCACTTTGCATCAAGTTTGGATGTACTGTTCATACATCTATAGCACCGGCAATATAAGGCGAGAAATGGCAAAGACAAATTCATAGATGTCACCCTACATATATGAAAGTGTACAAGCAGGTTTTTTATTGTGTATGTACCTTTTCTGAGGGTGATGATAAAGTATTTAAAACTGCTCCAAAGAGATTTTGTGGTGCACCACATGGACAATAAAAAGTTAAGCTGTTCTTCAAGGTTGTATAATAGCCAACCTCTTCCAACCTTTTAGCACCAAGCTTCCTAACTTGTTGAGTTGCTAGGGTGCCTAGTTAAGGCTGTCAAAGCTGTACCAATACCTGTGATTTGTACCCCAGAGCTGCTAATTCAAGATGGCAATTGCTCCCTGTGCTGGGTCTGCTGTCTGCTGCCAACCAAGCGCTAGATGCATTCTCCGGGGTAGGCGGAGAGCTTGTCCTTCTGCATTCAGAACTTGTCCATTCTTGCGTTCTCCGTCTCATGCAGCGGTTTATTGAAACAGTGCACAATTCTTTTAAATAATTAATTTTAAAGTTACTCAATCTATTTGCTCACTTGGCTACATCCCTTATTGTCCCTCTTCAGATCAGTACATATTATAAATAACCTCAACCTTCTGTTTGAGGACATTTTACATCTGTAAAATTGTTACATCCAATAAATAACATTTTTGGAATTGAAAATAAGTTATAAATTTAATCTAACCTTTCACTATAATAAGTTGTCAGCTTGATATTGATTTATTCCACTGAAGACACAGGAAATACTTGAGTTGAGTATTTGGACACTACAATACCCACAAGCTTGTGACGTTCAAAGAATTTCAGAGAGTAAACACCAGTAGTATTTGAAAGAACATGTATAAACAGAACGGAATAGATGTCTTCAATGTGAATAAAATATGCTCATTTGAAGTGTTATATAGTAGAATGAATGCATTGCTATAGTTTCCCACAGCACAATTTTTTGAGCAAAGTAAAGTTGTTTCATTTTTCGACCAAATGGTTCATGGAAAAAAAATTTTCTAGCATAAATTCAATGGAAACTTTGTACATCTCTTAAAGAAACAAATTTTTAGTAGTTTTGTTGTTAGAAAATGGCCGATAGTTTACTCATAAACGATGAATGAAAATATTATTGCTTTCACACTGACCAGAGTGACCTGATGAAGGAAAAATAAGTGCTATGCCCCACTGCCTGGAATTCTATTTCCTGTTAAAACTATGCTTATAGAAGTTAATAACCCCTTTTCGACATTGGAAGTACCCATACATCTTGTGCGGGAAGGTGTTCCCACAAATGGACGTATGGTTACCTCCAGAAGATTATGCGGGCTCACACACAGAGCACACAGGATTGAGCATGAGACCAGCTGTATATTACAGCTGGCCGCATGCACTCTTGGCCATGACTGGAGCTCACTCTGGTCACAGCCAATTAGCTTCTTAGATGCCACGGTCAATTGCATTGCATTGTGATCGCAGAGTGTCGATGCCTTCCCTGGCAACTTGGAAGCCTAACAAAGGCCTGTGACGTCTAAGGGCACAGTCAGGCATAGTGATTGTTAATTAACCCCTTACTGTTGGAGCCCGTTTCGACCTTCCTGAAAGAGCCCCGTTTTTAAAATCTGACATGTGTCACTTTATGTGAGAATAACTTTTTTACACATCTACCTATCCAAGTGATTCAGAGATTGTTATCTCGTGACACATTGTGCTTTAAGTTAGTAAGAAATTTTGGTCCAAAACCTTGTTTATTTGTGAAAAATATCACGAAAATTTGGATAAATTTGCCATTTTCAAAGTTCAAAACTTTCTGCATGTAACAGTTATTCCACTCAAAATAGTTCATAACTAGCATCTACCATATGTCTACTGTAGGTTGGCATCATTTTTAAATGTCTTTTTTTTATAACATTAGGGGGCTTAGAAATTTAGGGCCACATATATGAAAACTGTCTAGGTCTAAAACTCACTTTGTTGCCCATAACAACCAATCACAGAGTCCTTTCATTTCATACAGTGCTCTGGAAAAATGAAGGGGCGCTCTGATTGGTTGCTATGGGCAACAAAGTGAGTTTTAGACCTAGACAATTTTCATACATGTGGCCCTTAGTAATAATTGTTGGCCTTTTTAAAGAAAATTTGCAAAATAGATTTAGGTACCAGCCCAGTTCTGATGTGGCTTTAAGGGGTCTGCATGTTAGATATCCCCACAAATGACTCCATCTAAGAAAGTATTTAAAAAAGCACTTAGAAAGTTTGTTAACCCATTAGGTATTTCACAGAAATTAAAGCAAAGTGGTGGTCAAATTTCAAAATTTCACTTTTTTTGCATATTTTTATCCATTATTCACTGGAGCACGGTAGATATGACCAGGTAAATGAAACCCAACATCAATTCCCCAGATTCTGTAGTTTTTAGAGATGTCCTGTATGTGGACCTGGTGCGCTCAACCAGAAGCCTCAGAACAGGAGGAGCACCTACATGACTCTGGGGTCTCATTTTCATTGCGATTTTATTTAGGCACCATTTCAGGTTAATAAGCTCCGCTAAAAAGACCCCATATTGGAAACTACACCCTTTAAGGAATATATCCAGGGGTATAGTGAGTATATTCACCGCATAGGTGTTAGTGTTAGGCTCTGAAAATGAAAAAAATATATATTTTTTCCAATAATCTCCAATTTTAGCTTAAAATGTTTAATTTTTACAAGGAATCCTGGAAAAAAGCACCCCAAATCTTGCTATGCAATTTCTCCTAAGTTCGTCAATACTCTAAACCCTGTGGGTATAAACTCCTGTTTGGGTGCATGGCAGGCTATACAAGGGATGGTGCGCTATTTGGCTTTTGGAATGCAGATTTTGGTGGGTGCCATGTCGCATTTGCAAAGCCTCCAAAGTGGCAGAACAGGTGAAACCTTTCAGAAGTTGCCTCATTTAGGATTCAACATTACTCATGGATCCCATCTACTGTAGGGGTGTATTGTGCATCTTTGGCGCATAGGTGTTCCATAGTTTTTTAGCATAGGGCCATGAAAATAGGGGGGGGGGACGCAGTTCCACCATTGTTTTTTGAGCTTCAATTTTACAGCGTTCACCATGTGGTATAAATGACAGAATAACTTTACTATGCAGGTCAGTACAATTACAATGATTAATTTTTTTTTTTTTTTTACTATTATTAAACAATAAAAATGTGTTTATAAAAATTATGTCTTCATAGTCTGCTAGCTATACGTTTTTTATTTTTCTGCATAGGGAGATGATTACAGGCTTGTTTTTTGTGGGATGAGTTGACTTTTTTTGGTACCATTATGGGGTGCAAATGATGCTTTGATCACTTTTTGTGAAGCGTTTTGAACAAAATATAGCAACTCTGGTCATGTTTTTTATTTTTATTTTTTATAGCGGTCATCATGTGGTGTAAAATCCTCAACACATCCAAATCTTCAAATACAGATATATGAAACGTTTTGAACAAAATATAGCAACTCTGATCATGTTTTTTATTTTTTACAGTGGTCATCATGTGGTGTAAATGACATGCTATCTTTACTCAGCAGGTCAATATGATTACAATGATATGCAATTTGTAGTTTTTTATGTTTTACTGCTTTCACATAATAAAACACTTTTATTCAAAAAGGAAACCGTTTTTGCATTGTCAGAGTCTGAGAGCCATAACTTTTTATTTTTATGTGTACGGAGCTGTGTAAGGGTTTGTTTTTTGTGGGATGAAATGACTTTTTTTAATTTGACGTTTAATGCTGTCCAACACTTACACACTGTAAATTTTGACTAGACAGTCAAAAACTGTGATAGTGGCATGGTAGACACTTTTATCTTACTTTATACCACTTGTTAGTTGGCATAGTTTGTGTTGCACTAATTATTTGTTAACCCCTTACCGACATTTGACGTACCCATACATCAAGGTCGAGTAGGGGTTCCTGCAAATTGACGTATGTCGCGGCATGGAACCAGCGGTAAATTACCGCTGACATCATGCTGCATCCCCCACAGCCGGAGTGAGCTCCGGCCGCGGGGGATTAAGCCCTCGATGTCGCAACATCGTGGTCGCGACATCGCAGCTGCAGGCAGCAGGAGTGAGTTCCTGCTGCCCGCGATCCCGGCGAAGTAACGGCGCTCAGCGCCGCTACTGAACTCCTACCTGACAGCCCGGAATGACAGCATCCGGGTTGTCTGGTGACTGACAGTTGCCATGGAGACCAGTACACAACTGTAAGCTGTGTGCTGATCTCCTTTTGTATGAACGATCTGACGATCGTTCATACAATTCCCCCCTGGGGAAAAGTGTAAAAAGTGTGGAGAAGTAAAAAAAAAAGTGTAAAAAAGTAAAACACAGACCCAAAAAATAAAATAAAAACACGTACACCGCCCTTTTCCCCTTTACAAATGCCAATCGCCCCAAAAAAGTTCAAAATAAATAAAATACCCATTTTTTGGTTATCTCACGTGCATAACGAACCATCCTATAAAATCTGTTATGTTAATTAACCCTTTACGGTGAACGCCTTTAAAAAAAAAAACCAAAAAAACAGTCAAGAATTGCAATTTTTGTTCATCCCGCAGCACATAAAATGGAGTAATCCTATCAACATCAAAATGGTGCAAATTAAAACGTCAGTTCATCCCGCAAAAAAAAAGTCCTTACACAGCTCTGTATATGGAAAAATTAAAAAGTTATGGCTATCAGAAGATAGCGATTCATAAATATTGTTTTACACAATAAAAACACTTTTTCAAAAATTGTGCTTACACATAAAAAAACATATAAATTGGGTATCGCCGTAATCATCTCAACCCACAGAGTAAAACAAATTGTCACGGATATTGCACTGTGGGGCGCTATTAAAATAAAATAATAAAAAACTGCTAGGATTGCAGTATTTTCTTCACTCTGCCTTCAAAAAAGCGGATTTAAAGCGATCATAAAGTCTTGTCCCCCAAAAATGATACCAATAAAAACGTTTAACTCATCCCGCAAAAAAACGCCCTTATCCAACCCCGTAAACAAAAAATTTAAAAAAGTTTAGGGCTTCAACTGTGGCGATGCAAAAAAAATTTTTTCCCCTTTTGAATAAAAGTTTTTTTATTGTTTTAAAAAGCAGTAAAACATTAAAAAAATATAAAAATTTTGGTATCCTGTAATTTCTTTAAAACGAGCTGAGAAAAAACTAGATGTTTTTATGCCCACAGTGACCACTTTTAAAAAATTTTAAAAAAAAAATACTACCGGGTTTGCTGAATTTTGGGTTAAAAATTTTGCCTCAAAAAAAACCCAATAAAAAGAAAACAAAGCTTAAATATCCCTCCCCAAAATGGTCCCAAAAAAAAACATCAACAATCCCCGCAAAAAACCCAAGCCCAAAATCAGCCCCAAATATAAAAAAAATTAAAAAAAGTTATGGCTGTCGGGAATGGGGGAACAACAAAAAAAAGAAAAATTTTTATAAAAACTTCTATTGTGTAAAATTTTAATAAAACAAAAAAAAAAAGATCAAAAATTTTTACATCATTGTAATTGAAACCGACCCCTTAAAACTTATCCGTCATTTACCCCAACCAAATTTTTTTTTATGGGAAATACATAAAAATGGAGCCCAAAAAAAAAAGGCCGGAAAAGGGGTTTTTTTTTTTCCCCCCATTTTAAATGGGGCCCAAAAAACCCAAAAAAAAAAAAAAACTACGAGAAAAATTGTGGGGCCACAAAATGCAAAATAAAAACCCTAAAAAATGAGATCCATGAGGGGGTTGTTGAACCCAAAAAAGGGGGGCAACTTTGGGAAGGGTTTTAAACCTTTTTCTAGTACTTTGGGGGTTTCTGAAGATGGGAAAATTTCCCACCAAAATCTGTGCTCCAAAAGCCAAAAAAAAACTCCCTTCCTTGTCCCAAAAAAATCCGTCTGGGAAATGGGCAAAATTTAAATTCTAACGAAGTGGAATTCCATTTAAATTTTCAGGAAAACTTCGTTTTTGAACAAAAGTCGAAATTTTTGGGGTGATTCGCGGGAACGGAAAAGGGGTGCTTTTAAATTGATAAAATGGCTGCGGGGAAAAAATTGGCTTTACAGGGGCAAAAAGAATTTGGGAGGAAGAAAGGCGTACCCTTTAAAATGAAAATTTTCGAGATGAACCCAATCAAAAACCCCGGGGTTCTTTTGGAGGGTCCCCGGGCACAAATAAAGCCCAGCCCCCATGCTCGCTCTACCCCTTTTCTCCCCCTTTGGGGCTGTGTGGGAAGGTCCCGGGCCCCGCCGGCCACCGTGCTGCTGCTTGGGAACCCAAAATACAAAAAGAACCCCCTTTAATTTACAGCGATTTTTGGGGGGTGTAACAGTTTGGTCTCAGAGCCCTGTTTTCCCCTTATTTTTTAATTTGATTTTGTGGGGAAATTTGGAACTGAAGCCCCATGGGGTGGTCCAAAATGAAAGGACAAAAATTAAAAATTTGTACTTTTTTTAATCTAAACTGCTCAGTTCTTGACCCTTGGGAATTTCCCAAAGGGGTTTAAATCAAAAAGCCTGTTCCTTTGTATTCGTTAAAAAAAACAGCTTTTTTTACAATCCAAATCCACTTAATTTTTGGTTGCTAAATTTATTTTGCGAAATTTTGATAAAGGGGTTTAATTAACGTTGTTCTGCTGTTGTGGTAAACTAAAAAAAAAAAACCCTTTCCCCTTTTCACCGCCAAAGAAAAAATTTTTGGGGCTATACAAAAATTTTCATATCCGAAGGTTTAATTCCCAAGGTTTTTTCTGTTGTGTTCCGAAAATTTACACCCCCTTTTTTAACAGGGCAAAAAACCCTTTTTAATTGTTGGCGCAATTTTTTTTCGAAAATTTCCCCAACCCCAAGGGTTAAATAATTATTTTTTTGCATTTGGGTACCAGTAAAAAAAAAGTTTTTTTTTAAACCCCCAAAAAAGAAATTTTCCCTTTGCAAAATTTCAAAATCCGGGAAAAGGGGAAAATTAAGCCGTTTGTCTTTTTAACATTCATTTAAAAAAACACATGTTTTTAAAACAGCACAAAAAAAAGTTTTTTTTTCCCGGGCCCAAAAATTTGGGGCCCCAATTTATATCCAAAATTTTTAACCCAAAGCTTGTTAAGGGTTTTAAAATTTTGAGTAAAATTACGGGTTGTATTTAAACCAATAAAATATCTTCACAAAAGTGTCGGGTCATTTTAGAAAAAATAGTTTTTCATACAGAGATGGGCGGCCCTTCTTCACCCTGCAATGGAAATTGGCAAAAAAAATTTCCCTCCGGAAAGCGGGCCCCCGGGGTCGCAGCCACAGCAAGGGGCCCGTCGCAGTAGGGGGTCCCCACGGGTTGAGGCCAGAATGTTTGCTGCCCCATTAGGGGGCCCGTGAAATTTTTTCCAGAAACCCAAAAATTGTTTCTTGATTGGTTGACTAGGCCCTCCACTTCCCCCCCCAGATGCATTGACAATCCAGCCAAAAGCGGGGGGGAAACGTCAAAAACAAACCCTTTAAAGTTGGCATGGCCCGGGAAACGAAGGGGGTCAGCACCCCTCCCCCTTTTTCCTAAACCCCGCCCCTCGCCCCCAATGTGGCCTGGGCTAGTTGCCCAAACGAATCCCCAGCGGGGGATGGGGAAAGGAAACAGTCAGCAGCTATTTGGGCAGCAAAGGGAAATGGGGCAATACCCCCTGTTTTCCCAATTTAAGGCGGCAAAGTTTTGATGTGGAGATTTGGAAATTGGGGTCATGTTTTTGTGGGGGGTTTCACCCCCTCTGCAAACCCAAAAGGGGGGTGATGAGGACAAGTGACGATAAAATCCCCACAAATCAAGATGATGTGTAGTGCCCCAATTGGGGAAGCCGGGAGGCAAGGGCTATCAAAAAGTCAGGAAAAGGGGGTTTGTCGGGCTTGCGCTTTCCAGGCGGGGCCGGGCCCACCCAGAAATTTGGGGTTTTTGGGGGGCCCGTGAGACAGGGGGTACCAGTGTGGGGTCGGGAGCCAACCGGGCCCCAGGGGTAAAAAACCCCGTTAAACGGCCCAAAGAAAGAGCGGCCACGGGGGGCTCAGCAAAGGAAAAGGGGCGGTAGTAGTCACCCCAGCTACTCCGCGGTGGGGCAGTTTTTTTCCAAAGACACCGGGGGAAAGCCGAATAGGGGTATATGTAGAATCTATGGGCGGGAAAGGTGAAGCTTTCCCCAGGGAGCTAATTTTTGGCACCACGGCCCTGCGTTAACAAAAAAAGCGAAAACCACCCGGGTGCCGGGGGAAAAACTTTGGCCAATTGGTGGTCCATCCGGGCCCCCCGCAGCAACAGCACCCCACACCCGCCCTTTGGAATGCGTGCCTTTGAAACCATCAAGGCCTCCCCAAACCTTCAAAAAGGGAGTTTTTTTTCCCCTTTCCCAATCTTTCCTCCCGGTCCAGATCCCACTCTGCCACCCCATTTTAGAAGACCCCCTGGATTACTGGGCAGCCAAAATGACAAATTTTGCGGGTGGAGAAGCTTTCCATGCCCGGCCAGAAAATGGGGCCCATCAGAGGGGTGTTCAGGGGGGGGCCTTTGTTACCCAAAAGGAAAAAAACCCCCGCTTTTTTAAAGGGAAAAAATTGGGGAAACCCCAAACCTGACCTTTGTCAAGATGAGTCAGGCGGGGACCCGGCCGGGTTTTTTCCACACACCAATGCCTTAGGCGTCAGACTACAAAAAGCCTTTGACCCTCTCACCCAAACTGTGAGAAATGAGTCGGGGTTCAAACTACCTGCCTCACCCACTATTCTGATGCCGCCACCCGCCTGACGCCACACATCTGCTGACAGTTTCTCCATCTGCCTACCACCAACTTTACCAGGGACTGGTATTTCCACCCATCTCCACACTCTGTCATTGTGCCACTCTATGACCTCATTCTGCTTCTGCTGGTGCCGTGACCGCCACACTGTGTCATTGTGCCACTCTTTGACCTCATGCTGCTGTTGTTGCTGCTGCGGTCAGCTCCACACCGTGTCATTGTGCCACTCTCTGACCTAATGCTATTGCTCCTGCCTTCACCTCCACTCTCTGTCATTGTGCCAAATCTGTGGCCTACTCCTGTTGGTGCCACCTCCAGAATGTCATGTGCCACTGTCTGACCTCATGCTGCTGCTCTGGCTGCTGCCGTGACCTCACTCTCTGTCATTGTGCCACTCTCTGACCTCATGCTGCTGCTGCCGTCACCCCCCACTCTCTGTCCATTTTTTGCCACTCTGTGGCCTAACTACTGTTTTGCCACCTCCAGAATGTCATTGTGCCACTCTCTGACCTCATGTGCTGCTGTGGCTGCTGCCGTAACCTACACACTGTGTCATTGTGCCACTGTCTGACCTCAGGGCTGCTGCTGTGGCTGCTGCCCGTTACCTACACACTGTGTCATTGTGCCACTCTGTGGCCTACTCCTGTTTTTGCCACCTCCAGAATGTCATTGTGCCACTGTCTGACCTCATGCTGCTGTTGTGGCTGCTGCCGTCACCTCCATACTCTGTCACTGATGTTGCCACCTGACCCTTTCAGCTTGTTTTTTTCCAGCTGTCGCTGCCATAAACTTATCAGGCTACATTCCCGCTTAAGTTTTTTGTCAGTTTTCCCCTCTTAAAGTGCCCAGGGAATATTATAGTAAAAGCGATTCTAAGAGCGGCGGCAGTCATATCCCGTGTCATACTAAAACACAACATTGTATGAAGACCAAATCAAGCGCCCTCTGCATATTTAAGCATGGCACAACGTTCTACAGCACCCTGCAGGCTCTGTGCAGCCTGGAAATAGCTGTTTTTTAACGCGATTCGTCCCGAAGCAATTCGGACCGAAACGAATTTTGTCGGAAAAGTCAGCGAAGTCACCGAATCGAATTTTTGAGAAATTTGCCCATCTCTAATCCTGTTATGCGCTCAAACGGCAGTTTACACCCACATATAGGGTATTGCCGAACTTGGAAGAAATTGCGTAACACAATTTGGGGTGCTTTTTTTCAGGATTCCTTGTAAAAATTAAAAATTTTCAGCGAGGGGGCGTGGCCAGCGATGTAAGGAGAAGGACATGTGTGAGAGGAGCTCCGTCCAGGACTGCACTTTGCCAGCAAAATTTGAGATAAAAATGGGCAGCAGAAGAGCGAAAAGGGTGGCCAGAGCATCCAGAGCCCCTGCAGCAAGAGGTCGGGCCATCTCTAACTACTTTGCCCCACTCGCGGGCCTGCTGGACACCCCGCCACCTTCCCACGCCTCATCCCCTGAGGCGCCATCTTACCTGGCATCCTTGGGCCGCAGTCTGAGTCCCCAGCGGCGCTCGACGAACGGACGACGAACAGAGGATCCTGCTGCGCCGCAGACAAGGCAAGACCGAAGCCCGCGTCTCCTGCCGGCAATCCCGGGGTCAGCCGCGGCCTCATTACCACAGCGGAGGACAGCGGGCTCAGTGAGTTCCCGGCGTGTGTCGGGAGAGGACGAGAGGAGCAAGCTGTCCAGGAGGACACAGCCCTGGCAGTGGATCCCCGCGAGCGCCGAGGAGAAGAGAGTGCGGCGCTGAATCTCTGCAGGTATGATCCAGTCCCCTGCTGTGCGGCCATGACCGCGGAGAAGCCGACAGCCCGGGCCCCGAACACGGCTGCGGAGGGGGATGTGCAAGGGCGGGAGAGCCCCTGGGGAGCGGAGGACTCGACCCCCCCTTAATGCCAATGGGTCACATCTTGGGCCCTGCAGATGCACATTCCAGAGAACTTGCACATTCAGCATCTCCTGGACAGTGGGCTGCGGAGCCCCCAGTTCCT
>JAODAL010070488.1:0-15905 GCA_025379985.1 Phyllomedusa bahiana | reverse complement strand
CGGGTAGTGTGGAACGTGACTGTTTACTTGAGGAATTCTTGAACTCCTGTGGACTTCCAAGGCTATCTACAGAAGCTCTGGACTCTTTAAATGCCGTCATTATGGCGGAGGAGATTCAAGATACCATTAAGAATCTCCCCTCAGGAAAAGCACCGGGCCCGGACGGACTTACATACTTATATTACCAGATTTTTCAGTCCCAATTACTTCCAAGCATGATAATCTTATATAACTCCTTTCTACAGGGCTCCACTATTCCAGAAACTCTGCTACATTCTTACATTACATTAATACCCAAACCGGGTGGGAATCCCTGGAGTGTGGTAGTTACAGACCCATAGCATTATTGAATGCTGGTATAAAAATTTTCACTAAAATCTTGGCTAATAGACTCTCCCTTCACCTGCCGTGTCTAGTTAATAAGGATCAGGTGGGATTTGTCCCATGCCGACAGGGGGGCGATAACACCAGAAGAGCCATTGATCTCATCGACATTGTAAATAAAAGAGGGGAATCAATGCTTCTTTTAAGCCTTGATGCTGAAAAGGCATTTGACCGTCTTAATTGGTCGTTCATGTTTCATACCTTGCGGGAGTTTGGGATCAGTGGCTCTTTTGTCACCGCGCTCTGGGGGATCTACTCTAATCCGTCTGCCACTATTAGATTGCCCCATGCGATGTCCCCAAAAATATCCATTCGCAATGGTACTAGACAGGGTTGCCCTCTCTCTCCCCTCTTGTTTGCCCTGTTCATTGAGCCTTTGGCGGCAGCGGTTTGATTATCTCCAGACATTGCGGGGGTGGTGGTCGGAGGGTAAGAATTGAAAATTTCACTGTATGCGGACGATGTTCTGTTAACCCTTACCAATGTGGCAGTTACATTGCCTAATTTGCACTCTCTTTTGGGCCGATTTAGTCTTCTGTCGGGTTATAAGATAAAAACATCTAAAACAGAGGCATTGCCAATAGGCATCCCTGATACACGGGTTGCCCAACTCAAAGTATCTTATAACTATTGATGGAAGACGGATAACCTAAAATACCTGGGGATTTTTTTGACTCCGGAATACTCTTCGCTTTTTAAACACAATTTTCCGAAACTTTTAGTTGAAATTAAACACCTCCTGGACTGCTGGAATAAATTGGCATTGTCTCTATTTGGCCGAATTGCAGCCATAAAGATGTCAGTCTTACCAAAATTGTACTTACAAAAATGTACTTGTTCGAGACTCTCCCGGTTCCAGTGCCCATGGCGACCCTACGATCCCTACAAGCGGATTTCATACATTTTATATGGGCTCGCCAGCGGCATAGGATATCTAGAGATGTCTTGTTAACGGGAAAACAGAATGGGGGGCTATCGGTCCCGGATGTGGTTAAAAACTATTGGGCAGCACAGTTAAGAGCTATTCCTTCCTGGTCGGCGCTATACGCCTATACTAAGTGGATGGAGATAGAAAAGCTGTGGATGGCTCCTGTCCACCCTAACTCATTGCTATGGGCCACTACCAAAATTGACATTGAGCAACCACTATTGAACTCTATGTCCCTGACGAGGGCTATATGGCAGAGGTGTTATAGGAAGTTCTCACTGTGCTCAAAGGCATCCCTTATGACATCCTTCCTATTTCACCCATCACTTCAGAAAGATGGGATGGATACTAGATGGAGGCCTTGGTTCGCAAATCAACTTTTCGGATTTGCAGATGTAGTTGATCCCCGCACGCTGGAATTAAGACCCTTTACGGAGCTGCAGTCTTATGTTTGAGCTGCCATCTACGAGTCTTTTTTCGTACTTGCAGATCAAACATTATATGCGCTCTGTCTTGGGGTCTGATAAAGTTTCGAAACCATCTGCTTTTGAACAGCTTTGTCGTTTGGGAACATCAACAAGAGGGCTGATATCGACAATATACCAGATCTTGATTTCCCCAGTTCAGGAGTCCCTGATACGACATCCATATATGTCAAAATGGGAAGAGTTTTTGGGGGCACTGTTATCCAGGGAAGATTGGCAGAGTGTTTGGCGGCAGGCAGCCCACTCATCCATTTCTATACAGAATAAAGAAAATCAGTTTAAATTGCTGATATATTGGTATCATACGCCTACCTTGCTGCATAGTCTGAATCCGTCATTCCCGGATGTGTGTTGGAGGTGTGGGGACCCGGGAGCAGATGCTCCACATATATTTTGGGGATGTAGGTTGGTGACCCCTTTCTGGAAGAAGGTTCAAGCCTTAACCTTCGAGGTCACTCATGTGTGGATCCCCCTTACCCCTCAGACTTACCTCCTGAATGTTCCACTCCCTTCCCTGGGACAGAATTTAGGTAGGCTTTTTTTATATATAGTGATGGCAGCGAAATGCTTAATTGCCAAATACTGGAAGCAGACCTCATCTCCATCCAGGGAGGCCTTGTGCTTGCGAATCAGGGAAATCAGGGACATGGAGTATCTCACGGCCTTACGGAATGATGAGATGGAAGCTTTTGACGACATTTGGAGACCTTGGGAGCTCTATAGAGTTCTCCAGGACTTCTGATCTTGACTGATTGAGGCAGAATTCCACCATTGCTGGTTGCGTTTACTTGATGATGGTTTTTCCCTTGTGTGTCTTGTCGTGTGTCTCCCCAGTCTATGTCGTGCTACACTTTTGACTTGAATCAGATTAAGATTGTTCTGACTTCCTTTTGCATATATTTTATATGTATTATCAGAACCGACTATGTTTGTAATATGCTTTATTCAATTTCTATATAGATGCTTTGTTTGTGTCTGATCTTTTGAAAAAACTCAATAAAATACAGTTAAAAAAATCTATTTTGCAAATTTTCTTGAAAATCAAAAATGTAGTAAAATAAAAATGTAGTCAAATAAAATAAAATAAAAAATGATGCCAACCTACAGTGGACATATGGTAGATGCTAGTTATAAACTGTTTTGAGTGGAATAACTGTCTTACATGCAGAAATTTTTGAACTTTGAAAATGGCAAATTTTTCCAAATTTTAAAGATATTTTGATATTTTTTCACAAATAAACAAGGATTGTATGGACCAAAATTTCTTACCAATCACAATGTGTCATGAGAAAACATTCTCTGAATCACATGGATTGGTAAAAGTGTCAAAAAGTTATTCTTACATAAAATGACACAGATTTTAAAAAACGGGGCATAAATCTCAAGAGCATCAGTACAATGTCAACATGGACCCTCTGATTTCTACAAGTCCCATGCGCCTGTATGAAACTCTCCCTGGGAATATACTTGAACTTCTTCCAAAGTGACAGGACATTCAAGATCTATGCTCATAACAAGGTGTCTTATCAGAAAACTGCTGGCATTCTGCCTGTACCAGAGGCTTCTCTGGACTCACAACGGCATCCATAAACTTCATTACCAATCTAACACCTTTCTCCAACTGCACTGTTATTTGGGTTGTCTTAGACCTTTTCTCCAAGATGTCATACGGTGTTACACTGCCTTTTTTGCCCTCTGCTGCTGAAAGGGCCACTTCAAGCAGATCTTATTTAGAGATGAGAGAACAGTAAAATGACCGAGTTTGAGTCGAACTTCAAACAGTAGTGGTGTTCGGTTTGAGGTTTGATTCGAACTCTAACCACATTAAAGTAATTGGGTGATGTTGTTGGGGTTAATTTTTATACCTATACTGGTGTGGAGAAGCTGTACTTACCATCCATAAAAATAAACTGTATACTTGGATACTAAGTGAAGAAAATTTGGCTCCAAGAGTGACAGAAAAAAATGGAGAGGCTAAAATACTTTGTTCCTTTCAATGGCTAACTGAAAAGATGAGGACAGCTTGAAAGCAGGGGTGTAGCTATAGGAGGTGCAGTGGTAGCAGCTGCTATGGGGCCTTGCATCCTGAGGGGGACCAACAGCCCCTTTGACACACAAATAGACACCAGTATTGGAAATGGCACATGGTAACTGGCAGGAACCCCATTTCACTTTTTGCACCAGGGCCCAAGAACTTCAAGTTATGCCTCTGCTTGCAAGCTTTGTACATGTGATATGTTTGGTGGCAGCAAGAACATCCCAACGGGGAACTTGGAGGTTCAGCTGGCAGGGGCATAGTTATAGGGGGAGCAGTGGTAGCAGCCGTTACGAGGCCCTGCATCCTGAAGGGGCCCAAAAGCCCTTTTGACACCAGTAATGGAAATGGCACATGGTAAAATGGTGGGGTCCCATTTCACTTTTTGTACCAGGGCCCAAGAACTTGAACTTACACCTCTGCAGGCTGGACTAGATTGGACAGCAGTACCATTGGTGGCAGTATGAACATGCCAATGGGAAACATTGAGGTTCAGGATAACAGGACTTAGTACATTTGGTGGTAGTATAGATGGAGACATTTAAAAAATAAAGATTTGGAAGGCTACAAGGAGGAGGAGTAAGAGATGTATGTAGTGCACATCAATGTCATACAGGTGTATATTTAAAAATAATTTCAGCTGTAAGACTTGCAAATCTAGCTGTTGGCAGCGGTAGAATACAACTTGTAGAAGCAGCAGGCACAAGTACTACAGACATGAGATGTAGTGTAGTGTATTTCACATTGTCAAGAAGACATGCTACAGTTAACTAGTCAGTGACATTGGCAACCGGGGCAACAAAATGGTCAGAGATCCACACTTGATTCATTTTTATAAATGTCAAACGATCCACATTGTCAGGGGAAAGATGGATACGTTTGTCAGTTATCACCCCGCCAGCTGTGCTGAATGTGCGTTCCGAGATAATGTTATTTATGTGATAAAACTTCTATGGCGTGTCGAGCAAGCTCAGGCCATTCATCCAGTTTGGACACCCAAAAGTTGAATTGGTCCAGACTAAGTCCAAAAACATCAATGTTGAGCCGCAGGTAGTCATGGACCATGGTCTTAAGGCGGTCCTGTGTGTCTGAATGCTGCCCTGCCTTGCAAGCGTTGGTGAGGTGGTAAAAATCGATCGCCAAATGTCCCCCAGTAGGGTTCTACCATACTGCCTGCTGCTGCTATATGCCATTCTACTGCCGCTGCGTTGCTGACGTTGTTCCACCATGACATTAGAATGTGAAGACGCAAAAGATGTCTCGAGTTGGTGAATGAGCACTGTCTCACAATCTTGCATTCTACTGTCAATTTGTGTGGGTGAAAGGAAATTGCTCACTTTTGTCTTGTAACGTGGATCAAGGAGGGTGGCCACCCAGTAATCGCTGTTGATTTTTATTGCCTTGATGCATGGATCATGTTGCAGTTAATGTAGCATCCAAGCACTCATGTGTGAGATGCTCCTGGGATCTCGCAAGCCTCGGGGTTGAGGGGCACTAACGGGATCTTCCTCCTCCTCCTAAAATCTTACCACTGAAGGGTAATCAGTACCGTTGGTGTCCACCCCTGCCTCCTTGTCCTCCTCCACTTCCTCATCCTGACCGTCACCAGAGCCCTGGCTAGCCTCATGCACTCTACTCTGTGAGCTGAACTGCCATCCTGCACCCACCCTCGACATAGAACCACCAACTAAAGAAGACCTATACAATTGCAAAACAGTTGGGTCTTCTACATCCTAAGGCTCTGTGTCCACCTCCTCCTCCTCCATCACTCCTGGGACCTGCTACCACATAGTGCATAAGACTCATGTTCAAGTTAAAATATAAACAGCTCATGCTGACAAGGGTATTGTCCCGACTGACCATTTTGGTGGCCTCTTCAAAACTACCAAGGATGGTTTTGAGATTCTTCACCTGTCTCCACTCTCTATGGGTCAACACCCCAATGTCCACACCACTGCTAGTCCGGTCATGCGACATTTCCTACTGCATAATGACATCATGCTGCTGTCACAATCGCTGGAGCATGTGGAGGGTGGAATTCCAGCGTGTTGCCACATCACATATCAGATGGTTGACAGGGAGGCAACCGCCAATTAACCAATCATATAGTGATAGAATAGTTATGTGATTAAAAGTTCTATTGGAATGTCATTTACTGTGATTAAATCAGATTTATGCCCCAGACTGACCGTGTGGGTTGTATCTCTCATAGCTCAGAGCTGACGACAGCTTTTATAACATTAATTTGGAGGAGACAACTAATTGGATGAGGAGTAGAAAGAAAAGATACTTCTACACCTAATTTATCATTCTGACATTTGGTGCCGGACTCTCAAATGTCCCGAGGATCATCCTGAGGTGGGCTGACGCCTTACCATCGACTGCACGATCCTGGATTGTCCAAATCTTGGGGCCTAATCACCCCCACAGAAGCAGGTAAGGTGGTGTACGACAACGGGAGCAATCTCCTTGCTGCACTTAAGATCGGTAGACTTCCGCACATCCCTTGCCTGGCACATGTCATGAATCTGGTTGTGCAGAAATTTCTCAAGCGCTGCCTGGGTCTTGACTGTGTGCTGAGGAAGGCTCAAGGTCTTCTCACACTTCCGCCGTTCGCATCCTGCTTCAGCATGACTGGCAGCATTGCAGCATGATCTGGGCCTCCCTGTCAGCAGGTTCTTAGCACCCAGACACTGTTCGGTCTGAAGGCGCAGAGCCATCCACAGCTCCACGGTCTCCAAGACAAATTAATTTGAGAACGGCCTGGCTTCTCTTGGCACATGATGCTACCTGTCAAAGTTGGGGATATGGACTCTGCACCATCCCAGCAGTGTTGAAGAGTGTCAGCCGAGACCCATTACCAGAGGCACCGTCATCCACCAAACTCACCCAGTGAGCAGTCAGTGAAATGTAATGCCCATGACCGTGTTTACTAGTCCATGTGTCTGTAGTGAGATGGACTTTGGTGGACACAGATGCAGCCAATGTGCTGGAGATCTTTTCTGCAACACGGCGGGCCAGCTTTTCTGGCAAAGAAATGCCTGCTCGGCCTCTGATATTGGGGGTATGCCAGGGCCATGACGTGGTGGAACCCATCTGTGTCCACCAGGCGGAGAGGTAACATTTCCAAGGCCAACAGCCTGACAATGCTGATATTCAGGCTTTTGGCTTTCGGAGGGTTGGGGGTGAAAGCGTTTCTTATGCTCCCACACTTGGTACACAGAAGGCTGGCTGTCATACTGGCTGCTATGCGGCATGCAGGTCACACTAGTGGGAGGGGAAGGTGTAGGCTGTGTTGCTGGTGGTGGAAATCGGCCGACAGTATCTGGGACTGGAGATGGTCCTTGCTCATGCTGCTCCGGCACATTGGCAGGAGAGGACCTCTTGGGTTTCGTAGTGGCCTAGGAGGAGGCAGAAGATGTCACAGTGGTTGGAAGCCCAGGACCTGTGTGGCCTTTTTTCTCCAAGCGACTATTCCACAGTCATTCAAGCTTTCCATGCATGTGCATGTTCATACTCATGGTGCTTAAACTCATTCTTTCCTCTATTGACGCGTTGACGGCAAATCTGGCATATGACGTCAGTCGGCGAATCTGAGGCTTGATCGAATAAGGCCCAGACTTCACAGGTTCTGGACATCTTCAACTGTGAAAACCTATACAGGTGTTCCCGATGCCACTACTGACCTCTCTGAGGCCGGACCCGCACTGACACTACCCCATCATCCTTCTCTGATGATGATGCGCTCACCAGCTGCTGCTCAGTTGGATCCACAATGTCATCATCATAACAGGTGACTTCCTCTTCCTCACAGTCTACATCCTCAAGCTGCAGGCTAGAAGCCACAAGCACTGCGAGGCATTGCTGACTGCTTGGTATTTCAGCTGATGGTCCAGCTTCCTTCTCCTTCTCTGAGAGCATCATCGATTGGTTGTCAGAGCAGAAAAATGCCTCCTCTATGGCCTCAGCCTTGATCTTTTGAAATGCCTTCTGACCCCAACCGCATTGTGTGATTAAAGAGCTCTTCAGAATATGGATAATTTGAGTGGTCTGTATATTGGGTTGTGACATTTGGCCCGTGTTTGCTTCAGGTTGGACTAATGATTGTGATTTTTTCAAACGATATTGGACCCAAGTAAAATTTCAAAACTTTAATGAAGCACGTTAAAAATATATACATCCAACTTCAGGCATTCGGCCGTAATGTACAGCATAACCATATATGGACTAGTTAAGTAAAGCAGTACTCAGCGTTTTGTTGCGACCTCCCGGTCATTCAGGTAAGTCCAAACATATGTCCGTTCATAGATCTAGGAGACGCCAGGACCCAGAGCAGAGATGGCGCAAAGATGGCAACTTGCGCACGCACCAACGTGCTACATTTCGGGGTGAACTCCTCCCCCTTCCTCAGGCACGAGCGTCACAATTTACAGCCGTTCCTTAAGTAGGCTAAAACCATTAACCCCTTAATTCCCAAAAAATAAAATATTATTATTTTTGGGAATTAAGGGGTTAATGGTTTTAGCCTACTTAAGGAACGGCTGTAAATTGTGACGCTCGTGCCTGAGGAAGGGGGAGGAGTTCACCCCGAAACGTAGCACGTTGGTGCGTGCGCAAGTTGCCATCTTTGCGGCATCTCTGCTCTGGGTCCTGGCGTCTCCTAGATCTATGAACGGACATATGTCTGGACTTACCTGAACGACCGGGAGGTCGCAACAAAACGCTGAGTACTGCTTTACTTAACTCGTCCATATCTGGTTATTCTGTACATTACAGCCGAATGCCTGAAGTTGGATGTATATATTTTTAACGTGCTTAATTAAAGTTTTGAAATTTTATTTGGGTCCAATATCGTTTGAAAAAGTACAGATTGTGGGGCTTGGAGAACCCCGTATTTGGAACCCGCTATCAGCAGTTACCAGCGTAAAAATTATTATTGGTCTAATTGTATATTTATTGAGACTAATGATTGTGATGCCATTGGTGGCCGTGACTGAGAGGAAGAGGAGGTAAAACCGCTGGATGCAGGGTCTGATAACCTCTGAAGAACAGATTGGCGACTGAGCAAATGATGACAGGCCTGACGGTCCTGCGACTGACGATGTGCTCGCTTGTTTGTTGTCCGGAGCACTGGAAGGAGTGCCTTGTCTCGTACCACTGTCTCCACTTCCTATGCCCCTCCTTGCTCGCTTACCACCTCTAGTTCTCACCATGTTCAAAAGCTAAATATTATAGCTCTGCACGTGGCACAAGATATATGTAATAAAAAAGAGAGAAGTGTATATATATGTAGACCACAATAGCGCACTAGTATATTTCAGCGTTACCTGGAATTAAAATCTGGCAAAATTACACTTTTTGGCATTGAGTTAGATTCAGCAACAGAGAGAACTCTATTTCCTGTATATCTGTATGACAATAACACACAGTATATTTGAAAGGTATTTTACCCCCAAAACTGCCAAAAATGAACTTTTCTCCACTCATAATTTTTACCAACCAACAACTATTTAAAATATATTTCCTTGTATAGGAGATTTGGAGATGGTATGTTATACAATTATTGAACCCCCAAAACTGTAAAAATTTACTTTTCTCTACTCAGAATAATTTTCACCAACCAACCACTATTTAAAATATATTTCTTTGTATAGGAGATCTGGAGACGGTGTGTTATACAATTGCTGAAACCCCCAAACTGCCAAAATGAACTTTTCTCCACTGCACCAATAATTTTCACCAACCATATAGTCATAAGCAGGCATCCTCAAACTGCGGCCCTCCAGCTGTTGGGAAACTACAACTCCCATCATGCATTTATATAATCTATAACAGTGGGAATGATGGGAGTTGTAGTTTTCCAACAGCTGGAGGGCCGCAGTTTGAGGATGCCTGGTCATAAGACATGGTTCCCCTACAAGTCTCCAGGGGCTACTTAACCGCCTACCGCCGCAGCCAGTCTTGACCTTTCGGACAGAGCCCCATGTTTGAAATCTGAGGTTTCACTTCATGTGTGAATAACTTTTAATACTTTTACCTATTCATGTGATTCAGAGATTGTTTTCTTCTGCCACATTGTGCTTTAAGGTAGTAAGAAATTTTGGTCCATACAATACTTATTTGTGAAAAATATCAAAATGTTGTTCAAAAATGTGTGTGTAAGACAGTTATACCACACAAAATAGTTTGTAACTAGCATTTAGAATGTCTACTGTACGTTGTTAGTACACTAGGGGGCTTTGAAAATTAGTAGAAATTTTCCACATTTTCAAGAAAATTCAAGAAAATTTGCAACATAGATTTTTTTTAGGGACCAGTCCAGTTCTGATGTGTCTTTGAGGGGCTTGTGTGTTAAAATACCCCCATATGTTAAACTATACCCCTTAAAGTATTCAAAACATCATTTAGGAAGTTTATTAACCCTCTAGGTGCTTCACAGAATTTAAAGCAAAGTGGAAGTGAAATTTCACTTTTTTATTTTTAGCCGTTATTCACTGGAACACGGTAGATGGTAATAGGGAAATGCAACTCACTATTGATTCCCCTGATTCTGCCATTTTCAGAGAAACTCCATATGTGGCCCTAGTGCGCTATTTGACTCAACCACAAGCCTCAGATTAGGAGGAGAACCTACCGGACTATAGTGTCTCATTTTCATTAAGATTTTCTTTTGCCACAATTTCAGTTTTGAGGAAACCCAAAGGTACTAAAACTTAATAAACACCCCTAAAAGGCCCAATATTGGAAACTACACACCTTAAGGAATTTGTCCTGCAGGATTTTAAGCCATGGCAATATCGTGTGTTACTAAAGGGCATCTTTGAGATTGTGGTCCCAGCTGTATTCAGCTCATTTACCAGGTCCTCCAATGTAGTTCTGGGCCGACACCTGACCTTTCTCAGAATTATCCTTACCCCATGAGTCGAGATCTTGCAGGGAGTCCAAGACCGAGGAAGACTGCCAGTCATCAAATTGCACCAACAGTTGTTGCTTTCTCACCAAGCTGCTTGTCTATTTTCGTGTAGTCCATTCCAGCCTTGTGCAGGTCTACAATTTTGTCTCTGGTGTTCTAAGACAGCTTTGTTCTTGGCCAAGGTGGAGAAGTTGGAGTGCGATTGATAGTGTGTGGGGACAGATGGATAGGTAACAAGTACCTGTAAATAATACAGGTCATAAGTGTAGAGAACTTCTTATAGAAAAATTAACAGGTCTGAGAGAGCCAGAATTCTTGCTGGTTGGAAGGTGATCAAATACTTATTTAATGTAATAAAATGCAAATTAATCACTTAAAAAGCACACAATGTGATTTTCTGGATTTTTTTTTACAGACCTCTCCATTCACTGAAGGTGGGAAAACTGGCAAAATCGTCAGTGTATCAAATAATTATTTTCCCCACTCCATCTTAGCTTTTGCATATGAATTGAATGCACCTGTGCAATTTTTCTATACATAAAATACAATTCAGGTCTGCTCTCTTATGGTCCAGGCTGCTTAAAAAGAAAAGAAGCCTCGACACATCTTTAGGAAAGAGTATTCTGCAGATCAGTCCAAGACGTAAAGTAGTACCCTTACCTCACGTTTAGGCTATAGCCAGAGGATATGCCATTATGTATTATAGGTGTATGACCCAGAGGTGGGACCTGCAACTTCCAAACATTTAAGGATAAACCATAAACGTACGTGATAAGAACACTGCAGATGTGATCTACAATGCAGGATCATAGGACATTGCACTCAAGGGCTCATAGCTAGCTAGGAGCCGACTTTAAAGGAGTTGTCTCCCTACAAAGTTTCATAGGATGCATGAATAAAATACTCTGTCACTTCCTGGTTCAGACTGACTAATTTGCATACAGCTCCTTGCTTGTATTCAACTCTGTTTTCAGTTGCTAATTAGATCAGATTAGCTCAGAAGCTTCTGAAACTACTAGCAGAAGGCTTTATCTGATCCCTCAAACAAAAGCCCTAATTACAGTGCTGTTTATTTTAGATAAATCAAGCTTTTTACTGCCCAGCAGCACAGAAGCTGCCTTGACCTGTGTGATGACCTCACTCACTGCTATCACATAAAACAAACAGCAGGGGGGAGAGATATACACAGGTCGGTTACTGAGGGAACTGAAATAGCCAGGGAGGTCATACATTCACTTGTATCTCCTTAAGGAAAACAGATGAACAAAGCAATATATTTGGAAAATGTCTTTATTTTGTGTTCCCTACAATTTGAAAGCTATTCTTGTAGCGAGACAACCCCTTTAATGCAGAAGTCATTTTGTAGGAACACCCATTTCCTATATAGGACTTCCCCATATGCACTGGTGCCAGAAAAGTAATCGTTAATCCTGCTACATAGAAGCCTGCAACTAGAAGCTGACACTCACCAGTAACAGCAGGGAACGGAGCAGGCTTTGCTCCCTGCTGTTCAACTCTTTACATGCTGCAATCAGTGTCTAAATGAATAAAAAAAAAATGGTGCTGCGCGCAGTGTCTCACTGCGATTGGCACCGGTGCCACAGGGTGCGGATACATTACAAGGAAGGCTTCCTTCACCACCATGTCTTCTCACCCTTCCTGTCATTCTTAAATACCCTTCTGCATTGTTTTTACAATGCAGAAGGGTGTACGAATGATTGCCCCCCCCCCCCCCTCCAACGGTCAAATATTCTAGGGGACTCAAATTTCGTTTTTTATTTTTTCTTAAATGTTTAATTCCCTAGCGCCGCAGCCAGTTTTGACCTCTACGACAAAGCCCCATTTTTGAAACATGATATGTCACTTTATGTGTGCATAACTTTGATACTTTTACTTATCCAAGTGATAAGTGTTTTCTCGTGACACATTTTGCTTTAAGTTGGTAAGAAATGTTGGTCCATACAATCCTTGTTTGTCAAAAATATAAAAACGTGAAAATATGGAACAATTTGCCATTTATACATTAAAAAATTTCTGTACGCAAGGCATGAAATCCAAGATGCTTTAAAACTAGCATTTACCATATATCTACTGTAAATTAGCATAATTTTGTTTTTTATTTTACATTAGGTGGCTTAGAAATTTAGTAGTAAATTTTAAAATTGTCAAGAAAATTTGCAACAGATTTATTTTTAAGGACCAGTCCAGTTGTGACATAACTTTGATGACCTGTATGTTAGACACCCCCATAATGGACTCCATCTAAGAAACTGCATCCCTTAAAGTATTCAAAACATTTAGGAAGTTTGCTTACCGTCTCGCTGTTTCACAGAAATTAAAGTGGAAGTAAAATTTCACTCTTTTTTGCAGACTTTCAATTTTAATCCATTATTCAGTGGAACACGGGGTATCTATTACATGGGAAGTGCAACTCAATATTGAGTCCCCTGATTCTACCATTTTTAGAGATTTTCTATATGTGGCCCTAGAGAGCTATTTGTCTGACAAGCTTCAGAATATGAAAAGTACCTACCAGACTTTGGGGTCTCATTTTCAATAGAATATATTTTTAGGCACCATTACAGGTTTGCGGACACCCTAAGGTGCTAAAACTTAACATCCCTAAGAAGACCTAATTTTGGAAACTAAACCCCTTAAAAAATAGTTTAAGGGTTGTAGTAAATATATTGCCCACACAGGTGTTTATCCGATTTTTCATTTTCACAGCCTAAGGCTATGTTCACATGGCGTAATTGCGGGGCGTACAGTACGCCCTGTAATTACACCAGGTGTTCGGGAGTTGCGCTGATATGCGCGTACTCCTGCGCTGGGGGTTTGGCTCACAGCCCGCCGGCCTTGTAGACATTCATTACCCCCATAGACATGTCATTATCTCCCGGTGCATACAATACGATCATCAGAGAGAACTACGAATTATGCCTCATCTCCCCACTCGTACAATACGATCGTATTGTACGAGTGGGGAGAGAAGGCGTAATCCATAGTTCTCTCTGAGAACTGTGGATCACCGTAATTTCTGTGCGCAACACACGCATATTTCAGCTCAAATACACTGCTAAATGCGCCCCGAAATTTTACCGTGGGAACATACAATAATGTAAAAAAAAAAAAAAAAAGTTTTTTTTCCCCCAATAATATGTCAGTTTAGATGAAAATTTTTTACTTTCACCAGGCATCCTGGTCAAAAAAAAAAAGCCCCCCCCCCCACCCCCTACAAAAAAAAAAAAAGTTTAGCAATACATTACATGTGGGTGTAAACTGCCGTTTAGGCGTATGGCAGGGTGTACAAGGGAGGGAGCGAGATTTGGAACGCAGATTTTGGTGGGTGCCATGTCGCATTGCAAATCACCCCACTTTGGATTCAACACCCCTCAGGGAACTCATCCAGGAGTGTACTGTGCATTGTGGACCCACAGGTGTTTTATAGGTAGTTCCGCCATTGTTATTTGGGTTTCATTTCTATAGTGTGCAACGTGCCGTTAAAATGACAGGATAACTTTACTATGCGGTTCGGTACAACATCAATTTTATATAGTTTATGTTTCACTACTTTTACACAACAGAAACGCATTTGTTTTTCTGTATATGGAGCCGATTAAGGGCTTCTTTATGCAGAATGAGCCAACTGGTTCATATCACACTTTGATCACTTTTAAGGACTCAAGGATTGAGGCAGGATAAACAAAATACAGCAATCCTGATAGTGTTTATTATCTTTATAGTGGTCACCCTCTGGTATAATTGACATGTTAACTTTACTCAGCAGATTGATACGATTACAGCGACATAACTTATTTTTGTTTTTGCATGGAGCTGTGTAGTGGGCTTACAGTATTTTTTTGCAGTATGAGTTGACATTTTATTCGTATCTGGTTTTGGGGGACATGACTTTTTGATCACCTTTTAATCCATTTTTTGAAAGGCAGGAAAATATAGCAATCGTGGTGGCGTTTTTTTTAATTATATTTTTTTACAGTGCTCACGATGCAGTGTATGTGAAGTTTTATTCCGTGGGTCAATACAATTACAGCGATACCAAATTTAGATTTTTTTTTCATGTTCTAGCATACAAAGTGTGACAGCTATCTTTTTTTTTTCCGTATATGGCAATGTGTAAAGACTTTCTTTTCTTTAGCAGGACAAACGGACATGTATCACTTTGGCATTTAGGACTTTTTGATTGCTTTTTATTCTATTGTATGGGATGAAAAAATATATATTACAGTGCTTATCATGCGGGTTAAATAATGTCAGATTCTTTATTTTTTTGTAATTTTACTTTTTTCCCCACTTCATTTACTTATCTAAATAGATCCTTGATTCAGCGATCAGTTGATCGCAGGTACAATACATAGCAGTACATAGCTTTAATGCCATGTACTGTACCTGTCAAGTAACATGAAGGCCTTTGTTAGACTTCTGGGTTGCTATGCAAAGCATCCGCACCCTGTAATCGTGGCGCAGTGCGCCAATGAAGACATGGCTCCTTCCCTCTGCATCCCACATCGCTGCAGCTGCTAAAGGGTTAATTGGCTGTGAACAAAGCAAGCTTTGGTCTATGGCAACTGGGCGTGGAGCCAGCTGTAATATACGGCTTGTTCCATGCTTGGACATGCACGATCCTCATTACGTACCCACACGTCAATTTGCGTGACCCCGTCTAAGACGCACGGATACATCAAGTGTCAGTAAGGGGGTAAGAGTATAAAAATACATAAAAAGTTTTAAAAGCTCAAATCACCCCCCTTTTGCCATTTTACAAATAAAAAAATTTACACATTTGGTATTGTAATGTTTGTAAAAGTCCGATCTATTAAAATAAAAATTTTTCCGTACTCTGAACATAGGAGAAAAAAAAACAAAAAAACATAGCAAGCACGGTGGCTCAAGTATCCTACTTCTTCCCCTTCATTCTGATTACTCATCAGGGGCTACAGAAAGACACACAAACAAGTGGCCGTGCTTCGCTTTACATTGTGAGGGTCATAACTAGAAGCACCACAGGCCACTAAGTATGCACACCTGCACCAGGGGAATGGACTATGTGACTGCTTGAAAATTCAAATACACTTTTATACTCTGAAAACCCATACAAACATTGAATTGCTAAAAACATTTTGAAAGAATGTCATTAAAAAA
>JAODAL010070487.1:0-15906 GCA_025379985.1 Phyllomedusa bahiana | reverse complement strand
TTCCCTGCTTTTACATGTGATCTTGCGCCTTTTTTAATGTGCTTTTCCCCCTGCTGACTTGCACCGGTTATTCTGCGTTGCCTGCTGACTGCACCTGTTTTTTTCCTCCCTTTTACCTCTGATATTGCCCCTTTTTATTGCTGGTGTTTAACCGGGGCTGATTTTCATGACCGGTTTTTTGCACTGTTACTGCTGTGTCCGGTGAACTTGTTTTATTGCTGCTGTTACCTGCTGATCTTGCACCTGTTTATTCCTGCTCTTACCCGCTGATCTTGCACCTGTTTATTGCTGCTGTTACCTGCTGATCTTGCACCTGTTTATTGCTGCTGTTACCTGCTGATCTTGCACCTGTTTATTCCTGCTGTTACCTGCTGATCTTGCACCTGTTTATTCCTGCTGTTATCTGATAATCTTGAAGCTGTTTATTCCTGTTGTTCCTGCCGTTGCACCTCTCCAGTTATACCTGCTGTATTCCTGCCATTGTATCAGTCCACTACTACCTGATGTTATCTGCTGCTGTACCTGTCTGCTACCCTCCTGGGACCTGTAGTCCTCCTACGGCTATATACCTGCTACCATCGCTCCCAGTGTTTGTTGTCCCTGTCCTGCACCTCAGCTGTCACCGCAGTTAGCCATGTCAGGGATAGCAACTTGAGGATTCCCCACGGCGAGGTCCATGCTGGCCTTGCGGCAGGCTCTGGTGATGACCGAGGGCCCCTTAGACTCCGCTCCCTGGCGTGGTCTCCATCTCTACCATCTTTGCCTGCTGTACTCACAGTGGATCCACTGCTATTTCCCGACGAACGAGTCAGTGCCTACAGTCACCGCCAGATCGTTAGACGGGCAACAAAAATTTTGCGCTTCCTGGTCTTCTTTGATCTGCTACATGACCACCTTCCCATTGGAAAAACTTGCCCTTGATCCAATATGGCGGCTTTCAAGATGGCGGCCATGTACCGGACATTGCCTAAAAGATAGACACTCCTCACCTACTACTTGCTGAGGGTTCAGATAGGTCATTTTCCCTCTCGTTTCAGAAACAAAAGGTGTCCTGGGACTTTTGACTCCATGCAAACCATGCAAAGGCACAACTCACAGTCTTGAAAAAACGCAGCAAAAATGTGATGCGAATGTAATAGTGCTTCAAAGTGTGAACTGAGCCGTAGCAATCAAATTGATAACCGCATGCAGAACATCAAATTGGAGAGGTATAAAACATTTCACTGAGCCCTGGATCACCATGCAGATTGCTAAGCACTGACTGGAAGGGTATAGCGCCCGCTTTCTGGAGAACGGTGCCCATGGGAGTGCAAAGTGCCTACTGTAAAATGTGGTGAAGAAGAGGTGAGGAGGAGTGATCAGCATGCTTTCCGGACAAAAAACTTGTTTCTTTTTTTTTCCAAAATTGGTTGTTTTTTGCAGGTGTCGAACAAAGCCGCACTCCCTTCAGGGATCATAAGGGTACAACCTTTGGGACCTTGCAATCTCCACAATGTGGGAAGGGCTTAGGGAACATTTTCACTCAAAATATAGAAAAGACCGTACAAATTATCACTACGAAAGAAAAACCCAACTTGAATTATTATATAATTAAAAGACACTCTCCCACATAAACCTTATATCCTAAAAGGAAAAGAATACCAGGATTGATATATGGCTTTAGAGAGCCAACTCACAGATGACCATCAGATGATAAAAAAGTCCTGGAATCCGAAGAGGAAGGGTCGTTCAATAGGGTTAGTTGGGGGAACCCAGATGCTGTTTAAATACAACATATATGAAAACTTCCCAGAGGAGTTAAAAAACCAAAAACACAATAGCGTTCTCTCCTCCTCTTCCCCTTCCTTACAAAGGGAATGAAGTTAAAAAACCCCCCTTTAAACCCAAATATGGGGCCCCCAAGGCAATAACAAAAAAAACCCCAATTTAAAGGTTTTCCCTTTAAGGGGTATCAGGAAAAGTTTTAGCCCCCCCATCCCGAAAAGGTAACCCTTTTCTTTGTTGGCCGGGGGGCCCAAAGTTAATCCGTAAACCAAAAAAAGTTACAAAGGGGGCCTTGGTCTACAGGACGGTTTTATAAATTTTTTAGTTAAAAAAAAAAGGGTTCAAAATTTTCTAAAAACGGGGTTACCCTTCCCAAAAGGGATCCTTTAAATTTTTTTTCTTTCCAATTTTTTCCCATGATAAAAAAAAAAATATTTTTAGGTATTTTTTACAATGACTTGTAGATAAAACGATTATTCCAGCACCAAGAAAGCTCCAACTTCATGTAACAAAATTCCCATCTTTATTCCTTTAGGTTTAAATGTGCATAAGACTTGACACCATAGTTTCCTCAGACGCGTTTCGGACATCAGCCAATATTCATTACAACGAATGCCCGAAAGGCGTCTGCATAAAGGAAGGAATGAAGATGTGAATTTTCTTTTATGAAGTTATAGCTTCTCTGGTCTGGAGGCTCTCAGGTTTACAAAATTGGTTCCGGCACCTACACCGGGGCTAGCGGGGAAAATTGCCTTTTTCAATTGTTCAAAAAGACAGGGAAAAAAAGGTAAGAAAAATTTTTCTTAATAGCAGAAATGTGCCACCTATATAAGGTTAGTAATGTTTCACATTTCCGTTACATATGCTTTTATGTACGGTAGGTGATGTATAGATTTAGGGTTGTTAGGGGGGTGGGTCTAAGAGCTGCGGTTTTGGATTTTTTTTTTAAATCTGTTTTTTTTTTTAATTTTATAAATTCTCCCCCCAAATCGAAAAAGCCTTCCTAAAAATCCTTTTTATATCATTTTATTATTATTATTCCTGTTTTTCCTATAGCTGACATACTAGCTCCAAATATCCAATACACGCCCTCAACACGACTGCGGCGATCTGGGTTTCTGATAAGACCCAGCAGTTACCCAATCCCGAAAAGAAGAAGGGGGTCTGAAAGTTTCCTGCTAAGCTGCATAAGAGGCGAGCGTTAATTGAGTGCCATGTCTATTGAGATGCAGGGATGGTAGTAAACCATCCCTGCCTTTTCTCTGAAGAGCCTGGCTGCCACTGACAGCCCGATCTCCACTCCTGCAACTGCAATATAACTGTGCAGCTGCAGACACTGCGAGGTACAAGAACATCAAGAACAAATCTATAGCGTCGCCTAAGCTGAGTGCTTAGACACTTAGGGCGACATGTATGAATGGGGCAGCGGCAGAATTCTGGGGTCAAAAAGCTGTAGTAGACCAGTTCTATAGATGTATGAACAGTTGCACTCCAAACTTTGGCGCGATAAGTGCCTCGGTACCGTGCAAAAGACACTTTTTAGCGCACCAAAGTTTTGGGGCGTTCTGGAGGCGTCTCACCACATTAGTAGAAGTAGACACTTTTATGATTCTCTGAGCCAGACTTGTGGTATTGGCTCTGCACTGCCCTGTATGTATGACCTGCAGAAGAACAGACCAGGGTAAAGGGGGGTGCCTGAGCCAGGACTTGTGGTATTGGTCGCACCTGCCCTGTATGTGTGACCTGCAGAAGAACAGCCAGACCAGGGTAAAGGTGGTGCCTGAGCCAGACTTGTGGTATTGGCTCTACACTGCCCTGTATGTTTGACCTGCAGAAGAACAGACCAGGGTAAAGGTGGTGCCTGAGCCAGACTTGTGGTATTGGCTTTAAAACTGCCTGTATGACCTGCAGAAGAACAGCCAGACCAGGGTAAAGGTGGTGCCTGAGCCAGACTTGTGGTATTGGCTCTACACTGCCCTGAAATGTATGACCTGCAGAAGAACAGACCCAGACCAGGGAAAGGTGGTGCCGAGCCAAAAGACTTGGGGTATTGGCTCTACACTGCCCTGTATGTTTTGACCTTTGCAGAAGAAACAGACCAGGGTAAAGGTGGTGCCTGACCAGACTTGTGGTATTGGCTCTACACTGTCCTGTATGTATGACCTGCGAAAAAACAGACCAGGGTAAAGGTGGTGCCTGAGCCAGACTTGTGGTATTGTCTCTACACTGCCCTGTATGTATGACCAAGAGCGTTCCTAGGGGCTCCGAGGCTCCGCTCACCCGAGGGGGGCGCCGCGTCCGCCCGCCCTGCCCGCCCGGAGGAGCGCCCCTGACTCTGCGCAGCTGTTTTATAACAGTCGCGCAGAGCCAGCAGCTGCTGGCACAGGGAGGAGGCGGGACGGACCGTTCTCGTCCTGACTCCTCCCCTGTATCAGCGTCGCAGGGGGTGCACGGCTTTCACCGCGTCTCCTGCGACGCTCGATCTCTTTGGCTGGCAGCTCTGCGGCCGAGGAGATCCCTGGGAGCTGCGTGTAGGAAGCAGCATGATGACGTCACGCGCTTACACCGCTCTGCCCCTTTCCCGGAGCTGGACACGGGGACCGAGGTCTGGTAAGTAATTTTTTGTTATTTTATAATTACTTACAGGGTGCATCACTGGCTAAAAGGGGCATCACTGGCTACAGGAGGGGGAATCACTGGCTACAAGGGGGCATCTACTGGCTACAAGGGGGCATCACTGGCTACAAGGGGGGCATCTACTGGCTACAGGGGGGCATCACTGGCTACAGGGGGGCATCTACTGGCTACAAGGGGGGCATCTACTGGCTACAGGGGGGCATCTACTGGCTACAGGGGGCATCTACTGGCTACAAGGGGGGCATCTACTGGCTACAGGGGGGCATCTACTGGCTACAGGGGGGCATCTACTGGCTCCAGGGGCATCTGCTGGCTACAAGGGGCCATCTACTGGCTACAGGGGGGCATCTACTGGCATCAGGGGGCATCACTGGCTACAGGGGGGCATCTATTGGCTACAGGGGGGCATCTACTGGCTACAGAGAGACATCTACTGGCTACAGAGGGGCATCCCTGGCTACCGGGGGCATCAATGGCTACAAGGGGGCATCTACTGGCTACAGGGGGGCATCACCTGGCTACAAGGGGGCATCACCTGGCTACATGGGGGTATCACCTGGCTACGGAGGCATCACTGGCTACGGCGGGGCATCAACTGGTTACAGTGGGCTACTACCTGGCTACAGGGGGCATCTACTGGCTACAGGGGGCATATTACATGGCTACCATATGAGGTGCTATAGTTTGGGGAGTTTGTTAGAGATGGGAAATTTGGGTTTGGGAGAAGTGCTGATAAATTTTACAGTGTAGAGTCGTAAGTAGTCATCATTGCGGCTTGGGACAGATGGAGAAGAAGAAGAGAAAGAGACCAACTCTTCAGAAACGTCTCCTGTAAGTCACTAGATATAACTTTACTGTAATCGATTATATGTCTGCAGAGCCTGTGTACAGCGGGTATCCACCACTGTATGATCACTGTATGCTGGTAATATAGGTTGTAGTATAATGGCTTGTATTCAGTAATTGTCAGTTTGTATTATTCGGTCACTATATGGTGGTGATATGTGGTCATGGTGTGGTTTTATTATTCGGTCACTGTGTGTTGGTGATATGTGGTCATGGTGTGGTGGTATTATTTGGTCACTGTGTGCTGGTGATATGTGGTCTTAGTGGTCTTAGTGGTCTTCGGATTCTGGTTGGTGTAGCGGTGTTATTTGGTAACTGTATGACTATTATTTAGTAGTTTATATGTAGCAGATTGTTTGGTAAACCTTTTGTATATTTTGGGGTTTGGTTTATGGTGATGCACTGTGGCCCCCGTATGTTTTGGAGGGGGGGGGGTGACATTTCTTCACCTCGCCCTGAGTGAAATTTAGCCTAGGAACTGCCCTGGGCATAGCCTGCAGAAGAACAGACAGACCAGGGTAAAGGTGGTGCCTGAGCCAGACTTGTGGTATTGGCTCTACACTGCCCGGTATGTAAGACCTGCAGAAAACTGCCAGACCAGGGAAAGTTGGTGCTGAGCCAGACTTGGGGGGTATTGGCTCTACATGCCCTGTATGTATGACCTGCAGAAGAACAGACCAGGGTGAAGGGGGTGCCTACCAGACTTGTGGTATTGGCTCTACACTGCCCTTATGATGACCTGCAAAGAACAGACCAGGGTAAAAGGTGGTGCCTGAGCCAGACTTGTGGTATTGGCTCTACACTGCACCTGTATGTATGACTGCAGAAGAACAGCCAGACCAGGTAAAGGTGGTTTCCTGAGCCAGACTTGTGGTATTGACCTCACATGCCCCGGATGTTATGACCTGCAGAAGAACAACCAGACCAGGGTAAAGGGGGGTGCCTGAGCCAGACTTGTGTGTATTGCCTACACTGCTCCTGTATGTATGACCGCAGAAGAACAGCCAGACCAGGGTAAAGGTGGTGCCTGAGCCAGACTTGTGGTATTGACTCAAAACTGCCTTGTATGTAGACCTGCAGAAGAACAGACCAGGGTAAAGGTGGTGCCCGAGCCAGACTTGTGGTATTGGCTCTACACTGCCTGTATGTATGACCTGCAGAAGAACAGCCAGACCAGGGTAAAGGTGGTGCCTGAAACCAGAATTGTGGGATTGGCACACACTGCCCTGTATGTATGACCTGCAGAAGAACAGACCAGGGTAAAGGTGGTGCCTGAGCCAGACTTGTGGGATTGGGCCTACACTGCCCTGTATGTATGACCTGCAGAAGAACAGACCAGGGTAAAGGTGGTGTCTGACCAGACTTGTGGTATTGGGTCTACACTGCCCTGTATGTATGACCTGCAGAAGAACACCAGACCAGGGTAAAGGTGGTGCCTGAGCCAGAAATTTTGGTATTGGCCACACTGCCCTGTATGTAATGACCTGCAGAAGAACAGGACCAAGGGTAAAGGTGGTGCCCCGAGCCAGACTTGTGGTATTGGCTACACTTTCCTGTATGTATGACCTGCAGAAGAACAGACCCGGGGAAAGGTGGTGTCCTGAGCCAGACTTGTGGTATTGGCCTTTTACACTGCCGTATGTATGACCTGCAGAAGAACAGACCCGGGTAAAGGTGGTGTCCTGAGCCAGACTTTTGGTATTGGGTTTTACATGCCCTGTATGTATGACCTGCAGAAGGACAGCCAGACCAGGGTTTAAAAGGGGGTGCCTGATGAGCCAGACTTGTGGTATTGGGTCTACACTGCCCTGTATGTATGACCTGCAGAAGAACACCCGACCAGGGTAAAGGTGGTGCCTGAGCCAGACTTGTGGTATTGGCTCACAAAGGCCTGTATGTATGACCTGCAGAAGAACAGACCAGGGTAAAGGTGGTGCCTGAGCCAGACTTGTGGTATTGGTTCTACACTGACCTGTATGGATGACCTGCAGAAAAACAGCCAACCAGGGTAAAGGGGGTGCCTGAGCCCCGACTTGTGGTATTGGTTCTACACTGCCCTGGATGTATGACCTGCACAGAAACAGCCAGACCAGGGTAAGGTGTTTCCTGAGCCCGACTTGTGGTATTGGCTCTACACTGACCTTAAGTATGAGCTGCAAAGACGACCAGGGTAAAGGTGGTGCCCTGAGCCAGGACTTGGGGGTATTGGCTCTACACTGCCCTGGATGTAATGACCTGCAGAAGACAGCCAGACCAGGGTAAAGGTGGTGCTTGAGTCAGGACTTGTGGTAATTGGGCTTACACTGCACCTGTAAGTTTTGACCTTCAGAAGAACAGACCAGGTAAGGTGGTGCCTGAGCCAGACTTGGTATTGGCTCTACCTGCCCTGTATGTATTGATCGTAGAAGAACAGGGGCCAGACCGGGTAAAGGGGTGCCTGAGCCAGACTTGTTTGGGATTGCTCTAACTGCCCTGTATTTTGACCTGCAGAAGAAACAGCCAGACCAGGGTAAAGGTGGTTTCTTTGAGTTCAGACTTTGGGTAATGCCTACACTGCCCTGTAGTATGACCTGCAAAGAACAGCCAGACCAGGGTAAAGGTGGTGCCTGAGCAGACTTGGGGGTATGGCTCTACACTCCCTGTATGTATGACCTGCGAAGAACAGCCAGACCATGGTAAAGGTTGTTCCTTAGTCAGACTTTGTTTTGGTATGGCACTTACTTGCCCTGTATGTATGACCTGCAGAAGAACAGCCAGCCCAGGGAAAAAGGGGTGTGAAAGCCATGACGTGGTTTTGGGGAATGGGTTACCTGCCTGTAAGTTATTTACCTGCGAAGTACCCAGACCGGGAAAAGGTTGGTGCCAGAACGGTTTTTATACATTCTGGCACAGTCTATACTACCTTAAAGCAATTTAGAACTGGTCTATCAGTTCCAGAATTCATACATGTCGCCCTTATAGTCTACAGCCAGTTGGCAAGTGACTAGACATGGGGG
This sequence comes from Phyllomedusa bahiana, assembly GCA_025379985.1. Lineage (NCBI taxonomy): Eukaryota > Metazoa > Chordata > Amphibia > Anura > Hylidae > Phyllomedusa > Phyllomedusa bahiana. Next base: position 7,663 of record JAODAL010070487.1, on the reverse strand, counting down.
TGCTGTGTCCCCAATGCACCTGGCATCCGGGTTGCAACCCCCCATCAATAAACCCCTTACCTTCCTGTACCACCTAAGGGGCCCGCCATCACTGCAAGCGCCCATGGGCGGGGGAGAGACTTTTTGGGAGTTCCCTTGCGGAGGTTAAGGGGAAGGCTAAAGGGGGGGACTTAAAACTCTGGTCCTTGTTTAAACAATTTTCCAAACCGAGGATATACAGAGGACCCGCCTTTTGAGAACCTAATTAGAATACTTTAGGGACCCAAAAGGCCTCTTTCCCCCGCCCATAAAAGACTTGATGAAGAAAGCTGCAAGTTGGGACCGTTGGATTTTCGTTTAAAGGGTTTTGGGGCTTCTTATTTTCATCTTGGTCTTTTTCATTTGGCGAAATTCCTTCGTCCCCCGGAGACTGAGCAAAGGAAAAAAACAGAAATGGTTAAAAATTCGCTGGATTTTCCGAAATGGATCCCGCGCCCCGTTTTGGGCACTCGACTCGTTTTTTCGCCCCGTGTTGCTGATAACGACCCTGTAAGGAGAATATGATTGTTGCTGGTGACATGGGGGGGAGGTTACACTTATTTAATAAAATCTGGGAAAGGGACACCAATCGGGGAACATAGGAGCAAGTAAGCAGTTTGTTTTCAGGTTTCAGAACTTCTAGTCAGTCTTTTGTTGCGCTACATTTTTTGGCACAATTACAAAAATGAGAAAACCACAACAAAAATGTCTTAAAATTTCCCCCCAACTGGAGCGTGACCAATAAGCCTGGAGAAAAGGGGAAAAAGGGAATATTTGTCGTTCCTTATTTTGCGCGGTGTTGCTGGGGGCAGTGCTTAATCAAGGGCAGTGGGTAGGAGTTTGGGTTGCCCATTGCGGACAGTCCCTCAAAGACGTTTTTGAAATCACATCCCTAGGACATCATGATCTTCTGATTGTTGGAACTCCCACCAATTGTAGAAATAAAAGGGCAACTAAAGGGGTGTCCCATCTCTCACTTTGGATTTGGCATCAAAGTCTATGCGGGTCCCCCCCGATACAGAAACCTATCCAAGGGGAAAGGGGCTCACCGGAGAGTGTTGGTTTGAATGGGAGTCTCACTTTGCCCAACCCCCTCCATTCTGTTCTATGGGAGTTTTGAGTCCAGGTGAGCGGAATGTTCTGCCATACTGGGAAGTTCCATAGAACAGAATGGAAAGTCGTGACCAGCTCTACACATAGAATGCCCACGGCTCTCCATTCGTTTTGGGAGTTTTTGAGTCCAGGGGGGGAAAGGAATGGGGGTTAAGAAAAATTTTTGGACCAGCTCTACACTAGAATGCCACGCTCCTTTCTGTTCTATGGGGGGGTTTTTATTTAGGTGAACGGAAGTGAACAAATTAGATTTGGTGCCCGGGCTCAAAACACATAAAAATTGCCCACGATTTCCCCATTTTTTCAAAATGGGAGTTTTTTTCCAGGGGGAAACGGAATGTGAACAGAATGGAAAAGTCGTGCCCCTGCTCTACAATAGAAGGGCCCACGGCTCTCCCTTTTTTCTATGGGGAGTTTTGATTTCCAGGTAAGGGAAATTTGTGAAAAGAAAGGAGAGTCATGACCGGCTCTACACATAAATGCCCACGCTCCCCTTTCTTTTTCTATGGGAGTTTTGACCCCGGTGAAAAATGTGAACAGAATGGAGAGTCATGACCAGCTCTACCTTTAAAACCCCCAGGGGCTTTCCATTCTGTTCTTGGGGGGGTTTTTGAGCCCAGGTAAATGGAATGTGAACAGAATGGGATTTCTTGACCAGCTTAAAATTAAAATCCCCAAGGCTCTCCCCAATCTGTTCTAGGGGGTTTTTTTGAGTCCAGGTGAAGGGGAATTTTAAAACAGTTGGAAGTAAATGCAGTCTACACTTTTAAAAATTGCCCAGGGACTTCCATTCTGTTCTTTTGGGAGTTTTGGCCCGGGAAGGACGTGAACAAAATTTAGAGGTGGGGTTACCGCTCTACAAAATAGAATGCCCCCCGACCCCAAAAATTTTTGTTCAAATGGGATTTTTTGATTTCCGGGTTAAAGGGAAATTGAAAAACAGAATGGAAAAAAGGTTTTCCCAGCTTTTTACCATAAAAATTTGCCCACGACTCTCCTTCTGTTCTAGGGGGTTTTTTTTTTTGGGGGTTCCAGGGTTGAGCGGAATTTTTCTGCCAAAAACGGGGAAGTTCCATTGAACAAAAAAGGGAAAAATTCGTGCCCAGTTTTTAACAAAAGAAGGGGGCCCCCCCAATAGTTTCCAGAGGCAGGACTGAAACCTATTAAAACCTTTTTTAGCATAAACTTTTGGTTTTTCTCCCCTTAAAATTGGATCTGGGCATTTGAAGGAGCCATAGTTTAAAACCCAAAGGAAATCTTAAAAAATGGGGCCCCGCCCAGCTGTTGGGAAACTAAAACTCCCCTCATTTCATTTATACAATCAATAACAGTGGGGAAGGGTGGGATTTTTAGTTTTCCAACAGCTGGAGGCCGCGGGTTTTAGGATGCCTTTGGCCCTTAATTTAAAACCCCCCCCCCCCGAGGAAATTTTGGGGAAGTCCCTGGAAAAATTTGGGTCTAACAATCAGAAAGTGATGACGTAAAAACCGCAAGGGGATTAATAAAGCGTTTTTGTGAGGGGGGACATCGTAAAAAAAAAATTACAGGCTGCTAAAATAATAGATTTTTTAAATATTTCATACAGGTCTGATTTTATCTGCCTGTTTTGAGTAATATGATTTTTCTTTATTGTTCATATTAGGTTTAAATTGTGCAAAAAGTGCATTCAAAAAAGTGCTATATATAAATATTTCTTCAATTTAGTCTCATATTGAAAATTCAGACACGGAGTTTACACATGGTATTTCCTTTCTACTAAAATACACATGGAACACAGTAGAAAATTGAGACATGTTTTATATTTGTGAAGCATGTTTCACTTTTTAGGTGAACATTGTGCAAAAAGTAAAATAAAAAAAAGTGCAATCTCAATGTTTATTTCTTTAATTTAGTTGGCTATTGAAAATTCACACGCTCCATAAATCATATTTTTTTTCTACCCAGAATTGCGCTGTACAATACGTGGTAGAAAATTGAAACATACCTTAAGATTTCTGTTGTATATTTTGCATTTTATTTCACTTATGAGGCGTAAATTGTGCAAAAAGTAAAATCAAAAAGGGAATTTCGATGTACATTATTTTAATACAGTATTGAAAATTCACACACTGAGTTTACCCCAAATCAGAGCCATCTTTTCATCTTCAATGGGCACACTATGTAGTTGCCCGAGGGCCCCACATGTTTAGGGACCGCAGGTGGGGTATGAGGGTCCCAGGAATACAAGAAACATACCCACGATCCCATAGTTGGCTTTGCTTATTCTTCTGTTTGTGCGTTTTTAGGACGTGCAAACAAATAAAAACCATGGTGGAGAAGGGAGCAAAGGCTCCCTGCCCTGCCAAATAGTCTTGTAGGCTGCAAGCTGCTGGTATTCAGACATAAGTGGTGTGATAATATGGGTGGCTTGGGGTTGGCAGGGCTGCCGTCAGAAATTTCGGGGCCCCCTACAGCTAAAACACCTGGGCCCCCCATCAACCCCGCCCCTGTTAACCCCGCCCCTTTCAACTCCACCCCCAGTCAACACCATCGCTCCGCCCCGAACAACCTTATGGGGGCCCCACAACCTACAGGGGCCTTATGGGGGCCCCACAAACTACAAGGGCCTTATGGGGGCCCTCACAGGACTGGCAAGTGGCCCGGCGCTACTGGCCACTTGAAATAGATCACTGTGGCGCACAGCGCGACTCGAAGAGTGGGCCTCTCCCCCTTAGTAGCGCCGGGACCCACCACTCCATCTCAGTTAGCAATCCTGTGGGGGCCCCCATACGGCCCCTGTGTTTTGGGGATTCCATAAGGCCCCCGTAGTTTTTTGGGCCCCCATAAGGCCCCTGTAGTTTGTGGGGGCCAATTCAAGGCCCCTAAATGTTATGGGGCCCCCTGAAGGTTTTGGGGGCCCCCTTAGGCCCATAAATGTTTTGGGGTCCCCCGAAGGGTTGTGGGGGGGCCCCGTTCAAAAACCCCCCGAATTTTAAAGAGGCCCCCACAAACACAGGGGCCTTATGGGGGCCCCCCCTATATACGGGCCTTTTAGGGGGCCCCCCAATAACAGGGGCCTTTTGGGGGCCCCCCAGGGCTTTGGGGGCCCAGTGCAACGAAAGTGGGGGGGTCCCGGCGCTACTAAGGGGGGGAAGGGGCCCACCTTTTGGTCACGCGTGCCCAAAAAGTGATTATTTCAAGTGGCCTTGCAGGGGGACTTCCCGTCCTTGGGGTCCCCTAAGGGCCCCTGATATTGTGGGGCCCTATAACCCTGTATAAGGGGGGGCTCCCATAAGGGGCCCCGTATTTGTGGGGGGCCTCATAACATCAGGGGGCCTTTAAAAGGGCCCCCAAACCTTTAGGGGGCCCCCAAAAAATTTATGGGCCCTAATGGGGCCCCCCCAAACCCTTAGGGGGGGCCCCAAAAATTTAGGGGCCTGAATGGGCCTCCCCAAAAATACAGGGGCTTATGAGGGGGGCCCCCAAAAATACAGGGGCCTTTTTGGGAGCCCCCCAAAACACGGGGGCCCTTAAAGGGGGGGCCCCCACAGGATTGTAAAGGGCCCGGCGCTGCAGGGCCCGGCGCAAAATAAGGTGGAGAGGAGGGGTCCCTATTGAGGGGGGGGGCCCGGGGCTGGAGCACCTGCGCCCATCTCTATCAAAATTTAACTGTAAAATTACTACTTCAAGCGAGCACTCCCGACGGGGCCCCCCCCCCCTTCCTCGGGCCCTGGCAGGAAGTGCGGTCATTTTAATCAGTAGGGGCCCCCCCCCCGGGGCCCAAAGGAGAGGGCCGCCCCGTCACGAGTCCGCCATGAAGTAGTAAGTTACAGTTAAATGAAGAGATGGGGCCAGGACTCGCAGCGCCGGGCCCCCCCCCTCTCAATAGGCGGGGCCCCCTCCCCCTGATTGGGGTCTAAAGGTTGTGTAGCCGCGGCCCCTGCAGTTGTCGGGGCGGCAATGTTATGGGGCTGAATTGGGGGTCAGGGATAATGGTTTGCGGCCCCTCGATTCTGCCCATTTAAGCCTAATGCCCAACTAAGGGGCGGTACTGCCCCACTATACAGGCTTATGGGGCCCCCCACCACCTTTGCTTCACATTCTGGCCGGGCCCAGTATGGGAGTACTGGTTGTACCCCCCTATCGGCGGCCCTGGGGGTTGGCTAGTGTGATGTCATGCATTTGGACTGGGCCCACTGCAGTGTTCTGCCCAGGGGCCCATAATGCTTTTTAGATGGTTCTGCTCTAAATTGTGCAGTAGAATAAGTCGTAGAAAATTGAGACATAGTTTAAGATTTCTGCAGCTTTTTTCGCTGTTTATTTTATGTAATGTATTCAATGTAAATTGTGCAAAAAGAAAAATTGGAAAAGTTCATTCTCAATGTACTTTAATTTCATTGAAAGGGAACCTGTCACATAGGTTATGCCCCCTTGCTGAGGGCAGCACAAGCTAGTGTCAGACCTGCTGTTTCCAGCGCTGTGCCCCTTATTCTATAATATGCTGGAGTTTTACCCCTCAAATCTTTCTACCTATTCAAAGTAATAGGCTTATCAGTTGAGGTGGGCGGGGCTAGCCTCAGGTGGGCGGGGTATGAAAAAACTGACTCATTGTTTGACTCTTTTCTGGCTGAAAACTGCAGATTTGAGCATTAAATACTCTAAAACTGCTGCATCTTACAGAATAAGGCACACAGCGCTGGGAACAGCAGGTCTGACACTAGCTTGTGCTGTCCTCAGCAAGGGGGCATATCTATGTGACAGGTTCTCTTTAATGTCGCAAATTCCTACATTGAATCCACGCATCATATTTTTTCCGACCAAAAAATCCACAGTGATCTTGGGGTTCTTCTTTACCTCTCTCACCAAGGCTCTTCTCCCACGATTGCTTAGTTTGGCTGGACGGGTTGTGAGGAAGGGTTGTGATCGTCTCAAACTTCTTCCATTTAAGGATTATGGAGGCCACTTTGCTCTCAGGAAACTTGAGTGCTCCAGAAATTCTTTTGTAACCTTGGCCAGATCTGCGCCTTGCCACAATTCGTCTCTGAGCCCCTTTGGGGCAGTTCCTTAGACCTCAAAATTTCTCATGTGCTCTGCATGCACTGTGACTGTAGGTCTTAATAACGGGGTTTGTCCCAATCAAGTCCAATCATTTAATTAAACACGCTTGACTCCAATGAAGGAGTAAACCCATCTCAAGGAGGACAGAGGAAAGGACAACTTGTGAGTTAAATATGAGTTCACAGAAAAGGGCTCGAATACTTGTGACCATGTGTTTGTTCATTTTCATTTTATATGAATTTGCAAAAATATCTACTTTTTTTTTTTTTCCTTTTAAAGGGGGGGGGGGGGGGGATTGTACATTAATGACGAAAAAAAATTGAACTTTTTGGATCTTACCAAATGACTGCAATGAAACAAAGAGTGAAAAATTTAAAGGGGTCTGAATACTTTCCGATCCCACTGTATTCTGGAATCTGTCTGGTATAGGATTTTAAAGGTGTTTATGAATGAAGATGATTTTGTTATGTGGCCATAATCTGGATTGGGAGCTGGTTTATTTCTTACATCTACTTGTATCGGGAAGTCAAGCCTTTTACCATGTCTCCTCCAACTGGCTCAAACCACAGGGGAGCTGTTCATCACCATTTTTTATTTTTTATTTTTTACTTGCTGATATTCTTGGGGGGGCCCCAAAGACCCCTCTGCCTTACACGAGCATGAGAGTATTATATAGCCCATGGTAGGGGGTGGAACGGGCTACAGATTTTACATTGAAACCCAGGGGTTTCTGGTTACTCCTCTGCCTCGTAAACATGGTGACACATTTTACCGTAAGCGCTTAAAGAGATACAAAACATCTGTGTGTCTGAAAGTAACCGGAGATTAAAGAGGGAATTTCTGCCATTCTCCAGGCTCCTGCTCATCTGTCCTTGTAAGAAAACAAGAGGAAGCACTTACTAATGAAAAGGGACTTTAAGAGAATGGAGTCAGGCAAGAGAGGAAGGTCCCAAGTGAAAACTGCGTCCTGAGTTCAAGATCTGTATTGTGTTCTGCTTCCTCTTGGCTTTACTTGCACGACATTGATATTGAGATGCTTTTAAAAGAGATTAAAAGGGAAAAAGGATGCCGGGGGGTCCCGAGCCAGAGCTGAAATTGAATCCCCCCCAGGGTAACCCCCACCGTTCATACCCCACCCTAAACCACTAACCCTACTTTCCCTAATCTACTGACCCTAGCACCCAACACTAACCCTCGTATCCCTAATCCACTAATCCTAACCCTTAACGACCAAACCCTAAACCACTGACCTTATTGTCCCTAATACACTAACCCTTACGCCCAACCCTAACCCAATAACCCTATTATCTCTAATCCACTAATCCCACCCCAAAACAAAACCCTAACCCCGGCCCTATTTCCTAATACACAACCCTTACCCCAACCTAACCCAAAAAACCCTTTTCTTAAACCACTAATCTTAACCCCCGAACACAAAACCCAAACCCCCGGCAATATTTTCCCAATACCCAAACCCTTAAACCCCAATCCGAAC
>JAODAL010070486.1:0-15906 GCA_025379985.1 Phyllomedusa bahiana | reverse complement strand
CGGGCAGCAGGAGGGGGAAAAAAATGGGAGTATGATTTTTTTCCCCCCATTTTAAACTTTTTTTTTTCGTGGAGGCTGAACTGCAACAGAGGGGGAACAGAAGGCGAGTATGATTTATTTTTCCCATTTTACTATTTTTTCGTGGAGGTTTTAAACTGCAGCAAGGGGGGAAACAGAAGGAAAAGGTTAACTACTTTTTTTTCCCCAAATTTTAAAACTATTTTTTTCGTGGAGGCTAAACTCCCAACAGGGGGGGAACGAAGGCAGTATGATTTTTTTTTCCCCCTTTTACTATTTTTTCGGGGAAAGGCTAAACTCACAAGGGGGGAACAGAAGGCGAGTATAAATTTTTTTTTTCCCCCTTTTTAAACAAATTTTTAAATGGAGGCAAAACGGGCAGCGAGGGGGATAAAGAAGGCGGTATACTTTTTTTTCCCCTTTTTAAACTTTTTTTTCTTTGGAGGCGGGAATTCAACAGGGGGGAAAACAGAAGGGAGAATTTAATTTTTTTTCCCATTTTACTATTTTTTCGTGGAGGCTAAACTGCAGCAGAGGGGGAACAGAAGGCGAGTATGACTTTTTTGCCCCATTTTACAATTTTTTCATGGAGGCTGAACTGCCGCAGAGGGGGAACAGAAGGCGAGTATCACTTTTTTTCCCCATTTTACTATGTTTTTGTGGAGGCTAAACTGCAGCAGAGGGGGAACAGAAGGCGAGTACCACTTTTTTTTCCCCATTTTACTATTTTTTCATGGAGGCTAAACTGCAGCAGAGGGGGAACAGAAGGCGAGTACCACTTTTTTTTCCCATTTTACATTTTTTTTTTTGTGGAGGCAAAACGCAGAAGAGGGGGAACAGGGGGGCGGTATCCCCTTTTTTTTCCCATTTTCCCATTTTTTTTCCCCCCCCTTTTTCCCTTTTGAAACCTATAAATTTTTTTAAAAACCCCGGGCCCAACTTTTTTAAGGCTCAACAGGCCAAAAGTTTTAGGATTAAAATTAAAAAGTGGGCTTTTTATTCACGATGAAATTTTTTTTTTTATTGTGTTTTAAAACCTCTTTTTCCCATAAAGGGAAAAACTGTTTTTTTTTTTTGGAATAGAGAGACTAAATCTCTTTTTAATTGCTGCTTTTCCTTTTGGGCACTAAATTTGGGGAAAACTAGCAAAAATTGAAAAAAACACGGTGAAGGTCATTCGGAAAGGTTTGAAAATAAAAAAATTCACTTTTTTTAACATTTCAGTTGAAATTTTGGAAAAATGGGTTTAAAATTTTGTGCGGACAGAGAACAAAAAGGGAGCTATTTCAGGTGTCTTGAACTTTCTTTACAAATATATTAAAATTATTAAACAATGAAAAATCCCTAATTACTGAGTTTTTGGTGATAAAACATTTTTTGTCCCTTTTAAAAAGGGGACTGTCCATTTTTTTAAATTAAAAGGGGTTTCCCCACCATAGACGTTGACGTGTGCCCGTTTAGGATATCCCCCAAAAAGCCCCTTAAAGGAAAATTTGGGGGACTACCCTTACTTGTTGGGGAAATAAAAAGGGGTTTTTAATTGCTCGTTTGGGGCACACAGGTTTCTTATTTTCCCGTCCTGTTTCCCCCCCTCTCTCTGCTCGTGTAAAACGGGTTTCTCTAAATTACCACCCTTTCTCCCCCCTTTCCCTCCTCTGCTCTAAAGTGCAAAACGGGTTTTCTTTTGGTTCCCCGGCCTTCCTCTCCCCTTTTCTTTTTGTTTTAGTGCACACAGGTTTTTTGGGTTTTACCTTTCCTGCCTCCCCTTTCTTTTCTAAAGGATTTGCACACAGGTTTCTCGGGTTTACCATCCCCCTCTCCCTTTCTCTCTGCTCTGGGGTGAAAAACAGGTTTCTTGGTTACCGCCCTGCTCTCCCCTTCTCTCTCTGCTGGGGAGTGCAAAACGGGTTTTTTGGTTCCGCCTGCTCCCCCTTCTCACTTGCTTTGATGACATGGGTTTTTTTGGGGTTACGGGTCCTGCCCTCCCCTTTCTCTCTTTTGCTTTTGGTGCCCCAAGGGTTTCTCTAGTTCTGTCCTGCTCTCCCCTTCTCTCTCTTCTGAGTGCACACAGGTTTCTCTGGTTACTTTTCCTGCTCTTTTTCCTTCTTTTCAGCTCTGAGTGCCCCAAAAGTTTCTTGGTTACCTTCCTCCCTCCCCCTTCCCTCTCTCTTGCTCTGAGGAAACACAGGTTTTTTCTGGTTCCCGTCCTGCTCCCCATTTCTTTTCTTGCTTGAGTGCACACAGGTTTCTTTTTTACCGCCCTTTGTTTCCCCCCTTCTTTTCCGGGCCTGATTGCAAAAAGGTTTTTCTCTGGTTACCGTCCAGTCTCCCCTTCTCTCTCTGCTCGAGTGCACACGGGTTTCTCTGGTTACCGCCCTGCCCCCCCTTCTCCCCTTTTGCCCCTGAGTGCACACAGGTTTTCTCGTTCCCGCCCTCCCCTTCCTCTTCTCTTTCTTCTCTGAGTCACACGGGTTTTTTCTCTGGTTCCCGTCCCCTCTCTTTTCCCTCTCTCTTTTCTGAATGCACACAGGTTTCTCTGGTTTTCCGTCCCCCTCCCCCCCCCTTCTCCTCTGCTTGAATGCAAAAAGGGTTTTTTGGGTTTTCCCGTCCTGCTCTCCCCTTCTCTCCCCTGCTCTGAGTGCACAAAAGGTTTTCTCGGGTTTTAAGTCCCGCTCCCCAAAAAACCTTCTCTTTTGTTTGGGAGTGACCGGGTTTCCCTCTGGTTTATCGCCCTGCTCTCCCTTTCTTCCCCTCCCCTTGAGTGACACGGGTTTTTTGGTTTCCCGCCCATTTTCCCCCCTTTTCCCTCTCTGCTCTGAGTGCACCAGGTTTTTTCTTTTTAACCCCGCCCTGTACTCTCCTTCTCCCCTCTGCTCTGAGTGCCCCACGGGTTTTCCCCCGGGTTACCGCCCTTTTCTCCCCCTTCTCTCTTTTGTTTTTAGGCCCCACGGGTTTTCTCGGGTTTTCCCGGCCCCCCGTTTCCCCCCCTTTTTTTCCCCCTGCTCTGAGTGCAAACAGGTTTCTCTGGTTCCCGCCCCTGCTCCCCCCCTTTTCTCTCTGCTGTGATGCAAAAGGTTTCTCGGGGTTTCCCGTCCTGCTTCCCCTTTCCCTCTGCTTTGAGTCCCACACAGGTTTCCCCTATTTAAAGTCCTGCTTTTCCCCTTCTCTTTGCTCTGATGCACCCCGGTTTCTCGGGTTTTAACCGCCTCCCTCCCCCCTTCTCTCCCCTTCTGAGTGCACACAGGTTTCTCTGGTTATGCCCTGCTCTTCCTTCTCTCTTTGCCTGAGTGCCACAGGTTTCTCGGGTTTTCCCGGTCCGTTTCCCCCCTTTTTCCTTGCTCTGAGTGCAAAAGGTTTTTCCCCGGTTTCCCGCCCCCTTCCCCCTTCTCTCTGCTCTGAGTGCCACAGGTTTCCCCCTTTTACCGCCCTGCCCCCCCTTCTCTCTTGCTCTGAGTGCACACGGGTTTTTCCCCGGGTTTAAACCGCCTGCTCCCCCCTTCTCTCTTGCTCTAAAGTGCACAAGGTTTCTCGGGTTAAACCGTTGCTCTCCCCCCTTCTCTTTTGCTCTGAGTGCAATGTTTTTTGGGGTTCCGCCTTCTTTCCCCTTTCTTTCTGTCTGAGTGCACCAGGTTTTTTGGGTTTTCCCCTTTGCTCTCTTTCCCCTCTTGCCCTAAAAGAAACACGGGTTTCCCTCGGGGAAAGCCCGGCTCTCTTTTCTCTTTGCTCAAAAATGCCCCACAGGTTTTTTGGTTCCCACCCTGCCCCCCCCCGTTTTTCCCCTCTGCCTAGTTACACAAAAGGTTTCTCGGGTTTTAGGGTCCTGCTCCCCTCCTTCTCTTCTGTTTCGATTGACAAAAGGGTTTCCCCCGGGGTGACCTTTCTTGTTACCCCCCCCTCTTTGCTCTGAGTGCACACAGGTTTTCTTTGGTTTCCCGTCCTGCTCTTCCTGTCTTTTCCCCTCGGGTGCAACCATTTTTTCTTGGTTACCGCCCTGCTCTCCTCTTGTTCTCTGCTCTGAGGCACACGGTTTTTTTTTCTGGTTACCGCCCGGGCTCCCCCCTTCTCTCTCTGTTTGGTGACAAAGGTTTCCCCTTTATGTCCTACTCCCCCCTTTCTCTCTGCTTGAGTGCACAAGGTTTCTTTTTAGGGGGGGTTTTCTCCTCCCCTTCTTCTCTGTCTGGGGGAAACGGGTTTTTTTGGGGTTACCGCCCTTTTCTCTCCTTCTCTTCCTCTGCTTGGGGAGTGCACCCCGGTTTTTCTCTTTTTTCCCGCCCTGTTTCTCCTTCTTTTCTCTGTTTTAGTCCCACACAGATTTTTCTGGTTCCCGACCTGCCTCTTTCTTTCCTTTGCTTTTTGGGTTTTTTTCAAAGGCGGGGGAGTAGGTCACCACAGGTGGGGACCCCAGGCATCGGCAGCTTGAAAACAGAGTGTGTTATTTTAACAAACAAAAGAATTGAAATTCCCTTTTTGATTGTTTATTTAAAAATTGAAGCTCTCTGCGCTATAGATAAAAATCCAGCTCTCATGTCAAAAGCAGCAAAAAAGAGATGAAATAATATGAAGGGAAAGGGGTGATCAGGGCAAATAGAACCCCTTTTGAAAGGCCCAGAAAGAGACGGGAAGATGAATTGAAGCTCTTCCCCTAAGTACGATTCATTTTTCCATCCCAGTGAAATTAAAAGGAGCGGGGAAATGTTTTTTAAAGTGGGGCTAACACTGCAAAAAGAGTCCTACGCAAACCAAAAAGAGACGGGAAAGCATGAATTGAACCCTCTTTTCTATAGATAAGAAATGCTTATCCAGGGGCAACTAAAGAAATTGGGAATTTACTAATTTTATACAATCACTGTATAAAACCCATTTACAGCAAGACCAAAGGTTGAGACACAAGATAAAATCTAAAGGGCTTCTGCATTATAAAATAAGATATCTTTATAAAGTGAATGGGAATTTTGGGAATCTGATTTGAAAAAGGCTAACGCTGCTTTTGGAATCACCTACAGCAAGGGGCCGGGTTTTGGGGAAAAGGAACATAAAATCTGAAGCTCTCTGAAATGGGAGATCATATGCTCTTTTCCAGTGCAACTAAAAGCATTTTTGGAAATACTGAGTTGTGGGCTAATAAATGCTATAGAATCACCCACACCCCTGCCCTAGGAAGAGACAGGAAGCAGGGAAAATTGAAGCTTCTGAACTTAAAATAAAGATTTTCTTATCCCAGTGCCACTGAAGTGCTTGGAAAAATTTGATTGATAGGAAAACACTTTTATAGAACCCCCCACAGCCTGCCCAAAAAAAAGGGGAAAAGCGTAAATTAAAGGGCTTTTGGTGGTTTCACATACAGAACTTTTTGAATAAACATTACTGAGTTTTTGATGTAGGTGGGTTTAGCCCAAAGCTTGGGTTTCCCCTTGGGAATCCACTTTTGGTTGGTTAAAAAACCTTAACGCATAAAATTTTTTAGAAAAAAAGTGAAATTTTTTCCCCCAATAAAACCTCCCAAAGACTTTTTGGGCGATAATATTTTGGGGGAAAAGTTCATTTTTTTTCGTGCAATTTTTTTCTCGTGAATAGAGAATTTTTCCCAAATGCCAAAGATAACTTTAAAATTTTTCCCCCAAAATTTTATTTCTTGTTTCGGGAAAACATTGTTTTTTTACTAAAAGACTCAAGACAAAAAAAAATTCAAAAATTTTGGAAAAAAAGGGACTCAGGAAATTTACATGAACGGGAAAAAGAACTCAAGAGGTAAAGGGCGGGAAGTTGGAAAAGGAGGCTCGGAAGGGGCAAGGAAACCTGAAAGGGAGACAAACTAATGGAACACTGCTCAAAATCTCTGAAAAACCTTATAATGGGGAAAAGGACAAAACCATCAAAGCTGACTCTTTTTTGGGTTTTTTTTTTTTTTTTTTCTAGGGGTTTTCCCCATTAAAAGGGAGCGCTGTTTTTTCTCCTTTCTGTTCTAGGGGGAATTCCCAGTAAGGGGAGCGCTGTGTTCCCCATTTGTTCAGGGGTTTTTCCCCAGTAAAAGGGGAGACTGTGTTCTCATTCTGTTCTTTTTATTTCCCCAGTACAGGGGGGCACTGTGTTCTCTCTATTTTTTTCTATGGGATTTCCCCAGAAACAGGGGACGTTTGTGTTCCCCCCCCATTTTTTTTAAAGGGGGATTTCCCCAGTAAAGGGAGCGTGTGTTCTCCTTCGGTTCTATGGGAGTTCCCAGTACGGGGGTGCACTGTTTTTTCCCCCATTCTTTTCAAATGGTTTTTCCCCCGTACAGGGGAGGGGCTGGGGTTCTCCATTTGTTCTAGGGGGGGTTCCCAGTACAGGGGAGCCTGTGTTCCCCCTTCCCTTTTTTTAGGGGATTTTCCCCAGTACGGGGGAGCTGGGTTTCTCCTTTTTGTTTCTTGGGATTTCCCCCCAGTCCCCAGGGGAGCGCGTGTCCCATTCTGTTCTAGGGGATTTCCCCCAATACAGGGGAGCACTGTGCTCTAATTCTGTTTATGGGAGTTCCCAGTCCCAGGGGGGGGGCCCCTTTTTTTTTCCCCAATTTGTTCTATGGGGATTTCCCCAGAAATGGGGGAACGCGGGGTTTCCATTTTTGTTCAAAGGGAGTTCCCATTACAGAGTCCCCGGGGTTTTTCCTCCTTTCTTTTTCCTAGGGGTTTTTCCCCAGTACGGGGGACACTGTTTTCTTCCATTCTGTTTTTATGGGGAGTTCCCGTACCGGGGAGCCCGGGGGTTTTTCTCCATTCTGTTCAGGGAAGTTCCCAGTACGGGGAGCGCGGGTTTTCCCTCCATTTGTTAGGGGAAATTTTCCCAGTACGGGGGACCCGCTGTGTTTGCCCAATACTCAGAAACCCTATAAAACAAATGGAGAGTCAGGGGGTAAATGAAAACTGAGTCTCCAATTTTGAGCAAAAACCTTCAGGGGCCCCTTTTTCCCCTGGATAGTGCGGGCCCCAGTGGGAAAGGGGAAAAGGTTTCTACACAACCCCTCAAATGAAAATTAAAGGCCCCCTTTTAAAGTTTAAATTCCCATCCCCTTTGGGGGCCAGGGGAAACAAGTGGCCCTTTTCTTTTAAGCTGGGGGACCCCATTTCTTGTGCTGGGGAAATCCCCAAAGGAGCTAAAATAAAGGGTTTGGCCCTGTGGCCAATTCTGGGTTATAGGGTGGAGAGGAAACTGATGCCAATACATTCCCCTCCACCGCTCCTTAAGGGGCACACATCCCAAAATCCAAATGACAAACATCAGTGGCAGTGAAAACACAGTGACTTAAAAAAGTAAATAAATAGGACTGTGCAGTGAGCTTCTGCCCAAATATCTCACCAGAATTATAAAAATTCCCCATATCTTTTAACCTGGATACACATCCGTGGGTGAGGCAGAGAGAGAAAGAGGCATAAAGCATAGCGTTAGGCATGTACAGTAGCAGTAGGGTGGGCTCCCAGAATATATAAACCCCTCTGGTGGGCCTCAAAAATCAACTCCACTGGTGGGTGCCAAGAATCATCTCCACTGGTGGACCCAAGAATCAACTCCACTGGTGGGCCCAAGAATCAACTCCACTGGTGGCCCCAAGAATCAACCCACTGTGGGCCCAAAATAAAACTCCACTGGTCCCCCAAAATCAAATCCACGGGGTTGGGCCCCAAGAATCAAACCCCATGGTGGCCCCAAGAATCAAACCCACGGGGGACCCCCAAGAATCAAATCCACGGGTGGAGCCCAAAACCCAAACCCACGGTGGGTGCCAAGAATCATCCCCATGGGGGCCCCCAAGAATCAACCCCATTGGTGGCCCCAAGAATGAACTCCATGGGGGGCCCAAGGAATAAACCCCATTGGGGGACCCAAGAATCAACTCCATGGTGGGCCCCAAGAATCAAATCCCTGGTGGACCCCAAGAAAAAATCCACTGGTGGACCCCAGAACCAACCCACGGGGGGGCCCCAAGAATCTACTCCACTGGGGGGGCCCCAAGAATCAACTCCACTGGGGCCAAAGAATCATCTCCATGGTGGCCCCAAGAATCAACTCCATTGGGGGCCCCAAGAATCAACCCATTGGTGGACCCAAAAAACAACTCCTTTGGTGGCCCCAAAAATCAACTCCACTGGTGGCCCCCCAAAAATTTATCCCACTGGGGGCCCCCTAGAATCAACTCCACGGTGGGACACAAGAATCAACTTCATGGTGGGACCAAAAGAATCACCCCATTGGTGGACCCAAGAATCAACCCCATTGGGGCCCCAAAAATCATCTCCACGGGGGGATCCAAAAATCAACTCCACTGGGGGGATCCAAAATCAACTCCACGGGTGACCCCAAGAACAACCCCACGTGGGCCTCAAGAATAAACTCCACGGGTGGCCCCCAAGAATCAATTCCAAGAGGGGAATAAAATTTCTATGGTGACCCCCAGGCCTCCACTTAAGTGGGGTCACGCACCATGACATCTGGCACTCCAGGTCACCACTCTGGGGGAAATTTTACCTCGGACCCCCCCCTTTAATCTTGGGTCCCAGGCACCTACAGCCCATTACGTGCAGCCCGATAGCCCCCAACCCAAACTCTTTTGCTTGTAGTGACCCCTGCCCATCACTGATCAAACGGTACTACACTTGATTTTTGCCAAAAGACCCGGGAACTAAATTTTGGATCTCTTTAAAAAACATTGTGAATTTTGTGTCTCCATTAAAAGGGGGGGGGGGGGGGGGCCACATACATTTTCACTTGGGTTTCCCCACCCGTGTTCACTGACACCTCCCAACTGGTGTAGGAAGTCTAATAGCAAGGGGATTTGATAGCTGGGAAAAAAGATATGCAAATTAGCTTTGCTCAATAGTAGACAGTAGGCTCTATGGAGTCACTATTGGAGGTGGTTTCCCTGTAAGCCATTGTCTGACCCTTTAAAGAGCCTTGAAACGCGTTGCACCTGTGACAGTGGAATGAACGTCCTTTCCAAAGTCAACACTTGTTACAAATATTTCCCGAAATACCAACGTAGAACAATATGCAAATACTTATTGTAGTATTGTGTCAAAAATACTTTTTGCTTTCCAATTAACCCCTATCGCCCAAAGGAATGGCTCGTGAGCGCCGTCAATGCCAAACGTGCTTGTACTATGTTAAGAACGAATTCACAGATTTCGCACTCGAGGCATGCCTCCCAAGTGTCCCTATTTTTTACCTAAATCCCCCCCTGTCCCTAATCCTTAAATGCCCCTTTTATGACTTAATAAATAAACTTACGTTAATACGCTTACTATGTTGTCCAAAATTCAAAAGGAGTACTGTTCCTAATTAGGGACAGGCACCACCCTGTGAGTGTGTGGAGACTTATACGCCATGGACGCACCACTAAAATTTAAACCTATTCACATGAGCTCAAGGGAAAAGAACCTGGACTCTGTGTCACCTACTGGATGTAGCACTTCTCAAGTCATATTCAACTCACTTAGCATTGGAATAGGACTGGGAGTAAAGCCAAACCCCGTTACTCATCTGCAGACGGCTGTGTCGGGGTGTATGACCTTCTTCAAGACAGAGGAGAGTCTTGGTTTGGTGAGTTGGGTAGAATTTTAGGAACATTCCATTTAATAGGTGGTGCTGAGACCTAGCTCTTTTCTCTTATTGGAATATGTTTACATTTCTGTGGAGCGACCATAGAGTGTAAGTCTCACCTACATGGCGTCTTTTCCAGATGAAAAACGTTATACCTTTTGAGCTACATCTAGAGTCTCTCACCACCCAAGGAGTACTCTCCTCATTACCGTCGACTGGAAAACACTCCAAAACAGTTGTCTGCAGATAAGTGTCTGGTTTGGGTTTAGTACCGGTCATATTGCAAGTTGAATTTGATTAGAAGAATGCTATGTCCAATAGGTGGCGCAGAGCCCTAGCTCTTTTCCTTTGAGTATGTATATGTATGTTAAGTTGTTTATAGATTGGCTGAGGTTATGCCCTAGCCTTTTTAGAATAATAAAAATAATTTCTTAATCTTCCCGCCCGAAACATTGGCATTCCTGGATACACACGGCGCCGGTTCCACCATCTTCTTTTTCCTCTATTGTATGTATGTATATATATATATATTTATATATATAAAATTTTAATATATATAAAATAATATAATATATAATATATTTTATAATATATATATATTATATATAAGATATAATAATATATGATATATATATGATATATATATATATATTTATATATATATATTATATATTATAGATATAAAAATATTATTTATAAATTTTATATTTTTTATATAATTTTATTTATATATATAAAATAAATTTATATATATATATATATTTATAAAAATATATATTATATATATATATTTATATATATAAATTTATATATTATATTTATATATATATAATAATATTTTAATTATAAAATTATTTATATATATGACTATATTTACGTTTCATTAGAGTAATCATGATGTACAAGTCTCCTCACATACATAGTAAAGACCTAATGAAAAAAGTTACCCCGTTTGAGCTGCACCTAGGACCTCTCACCCACCCAGCCAGTACTCTGCTGTGCACTGATGAGAAGTAGCTCAAAAGAGGTAACGTTTTTCATAAGATAGAGAAACCATGTAAGCATATGGAGACTCATACATCATGATTGCTGTAATGAAACTTGAATATATTTAAATGTAAATATTCAAGGGAAAAGAGTTTGGACTCTACAGCTCCACCTATTGGATGTAATGTTCCTCTAACACGACTCACTGAGCCTTGCAATGTGACTGGGAGTAAACCCAAACCAGATATTTATCTGCAGACAGCTATTTCAGGCGTTCCCTCTTCATCAGTGCACAGCAGAGTACTACCTGGGTGCGTGAAATGCCCAGAAACAGCTTTCTGCAGATGTATATATGGTTTGGGTTTACTCCTAGTCATATTGCAAGCCTTATTGAGTCGTATTAGAGGAGTGTAACATTCAATCAGTGGCAGCTAGAAGAAAAATGCGGTCCCCGTCGCTCATCTATTCAAACCTCCAAGAGGCGAAGTATTATGAATAAAGGTTTTTAATCATAGTAAATATACTCATGAAAAGAGCTTAAAAACCTAATAAAAACATAGGTACATAAAATCACAAACGACGCATTTCTCGCCGAAACCGGCGCAACCTCAGGAATTACCAATTGTGCTAGATTGGCATACTTCACTATAAGGAGCGCCCCTCCTGTTTTTTACTTTTCTCTACATCCAATCAGTGGCGCTGCAGAATCCTAGCTCTTTTCGCTTTATTTTACTTGAACATGTTGTCCAAAAACAATATAAAGAACTAGAAAAAATAACTTGGAGTCTGCAGTACTGCCTATTGAATGTAACTTTACACTAATAAAACAAACCGAGACTTGCAATATGACTGGAAGTTAACCCAAACCAGATGTTCATCTGCAGAAAGCTGTTTTAAGGTATTTACCCTCACGAGTGCACAGCAGAATACTGGCTGGGTGAGTGAAACACCCAAAACCGCTTTCTGCAGATGAAAATATGGTTTGGGTTTACTTCCAGTCATATTGCATGGCTCAGTGAGTCGTATTAGGGGAAAGTTACATCCAATAGATGCCGCTGCAGAGTCCAAGCTATTTTGCCGTTTTCCCCAGCCTTTAAAGCGTACAATTGAAACATTGTTAATTAATTTTATATAAATTGCCCCTGATATGCAGTTGGGGAATAGGGGGGGGGGGCGTTTTTTTTGGGAAACATTTTAAAATTTTCTCAAGCAAAAAGAGCGAGGACTCTGCAGAACCACCATTTGTTTGTAATGCTGCTCTAATATGACTCACTTAGCCTTGCAGTATGAACAGGAGTAAATCCAAACCAGATATTCATGTGCAGAAAGCTGCTTCAGAGCGTTCCAACCACCTAACCAGTGCACTGATGAGGGACGAACCGCCCAAAAAAGCATACAGCGGATGAATATCTGGTTTGGGTTTACTCCCACAAAACAACAAATTACAATGTTATACCAGGGCTGGACATACCCAAAAAGGTACAAAAGCTCGTGACTTACACAAAGTAGACACAAAAAAAAAATAAAAATCACTTAGCACTAGATTTTAAAAACACAAATTTTTTTTTAGAATAAGAATAAAAAATTACACTAACCCTGTTTCAACCCCACAAAACAAAAAAAACCCTACCCTAACCAAAGGACAAAAATGGGGGTGCTGCCCCAAAAAGGGGCGCCCCTCCCCGGGAAACCTTCCCTAACTAACAACCCCTACTAAACCCTTTTAAATATATTATAGATAAAAAGGTACTTATGGATGGAAATTATAAAACAAATAGGGTAACCCTTGCCATTAAGCGAAAAAAATATCAGAAAGGGAGATCACCAAGAACTATGCTTGTAAAAAAACAAAAAAAACACCTAATAAAGTACGTATGAAACTCAAATGACACAACATAAAGATGTATAAAACGTTCCATTAGAAAAACGATGGACTAATAAAATCATAATATAAAAACCATAGTATAATGATAACTACAGATACCCCAAAAAACCCAGCCCCAACGCGTTTCCCCCTAAAATTATAAGGGGTTTTCGGGGCATTGGTTATAAACATATATAGAACCAAAAAATCCACCCTTTTAAGGAAGAAAAAAAATGATACTCGCGTGTTGTTCAAGGCGATAAAAAAGGTCCCCCATGTCAAAAAGGGAAAGAGGGCCCTTCCCCTTTCATCTTGACTGGGGGGGACCTTGTTTACGCCTCTGAAAAAACACGCAGTATCATTTATCTTTTTTCCTTTTAAAGGGCGGATTTTTTTTGGTCTATTATTTTATAACCAATGACCCTGATGAACCCCTTTTAATTTTTGGGGGGAAAAGCTTGGGGGGGTATTTGGCGTATCTGTAGTTATCACTTTTACATGTATTTCATTTATAGATTTATATTAGTCCATCGATTTTAATAGGAACGTGTTTATACATCTTCTATGCTTGTGTCATTGTGATTACAACGTACTTTTTTAGTGTATTTTTGTTTCTTCATTACAAGCAAGTTCTTTGGGTTCCTTACGATATTTTCTCATGCTTACATGGCAAGGGGACCCCATTCTGTTTATAACTTCCATCCAAAGTACCTTTTTTACTAGTAATATATTTAATAGGGGTTTTGTGGGTTTTTAGTTAGGGGGGCGTTCCGGGTAGGGGGGGGCCCTTTTTTGGGCGAGCACCCCACATTTTGTCCTGGTTAGGGGAGGGTTTCTTTAGTTTTTGAGGGTTTAAAAAAGGGTTGGTAATTTTTTATTCATTATTCTAATAAAAATTTGTGCTTTTAAATATCTAGCTGCTAAGTGATTTATTATTGTTTTTTTGGGTTTACTCCCAGTCATATTGCAAGGCTTAGCTAGTCATATTAGAGGAGCATTACATCCAATCTGTGGCGCTGCGGAGTCCTAGCTCTTTTCCTTTGATCTTATTTGAACATGTTGTCCAAAAAAACAATATAAAGAGTTAGGAAACATAGCTTGGACTCTGCAGTGCCACCCATTGAATGTAACTTTCCTCTAATACGACTCATTAAGCTTTGCAATATGACTGGAAGTTAACCCAAACCTTTTGTTCATCTGCAGAAAGCTGTTTTAAGGTATTTGCCTCTGCAGCTTATTTAATTCTGCCCTAATATGACTCTCTGAGCCATGCAATAGTGAAGAGGAGTAAACCCAAACCACATATTCATCTGGAGAAAGTTACTTCAGAGCGTTCCAACCAGCTAGCCAATACTCTGTTGTACATTAGTGAGGAGCGAACATCCTAAAACAGCTGTCTGCAGATGAATATCTGGTTTGGGTTAACTTCCAGTCATATTACAAGGCTCAGCGAGTTGTCTTAGAGAAGCATTACATCCAATCAGTGGCGCTGCAGAATTCTAGCTCTTTTCCCTTGATCTTATTTGAATATGTTGTCCCAAAAAAACGCGTGTCTGTAGTTGCATATTAGACTACAATTATTATAGATTGTTTAACAATTGTTGCAATTTGTACTATAAAGGGCTAGGTAAACAGTGCACCAAAGGTGCAGCGCCACCTATTGGATGTAACTTTCCCCTAATACGACTCACTGAGCCTTGCAATATGAATGGAAGTAAACCCAAACCAGTTTTTCATCTGCAGAAAGCTGTTTCGGGTGTTTCACCCACCCAGCCAGTATTCTGCTGTGCACTGACGAGTGACAAATACCTTAAAACAGCTTTCTGAAGATAAACAACTGTTTTGGGTTAACTTCCAGTCATATTGCAAGGCCCAGTGAGTCGTATTAGAGGAAGCTCGCATATCAGGCGACTTTTTCTTTAAATTATTTAACAAGTGTTGCTATTTGTACGATATCGGGCTAGGTAACCAGTGCTCCAGAGGTGCAACGCCACCTATTGGATGTAACTTTCCTCTAGTATGACTCACTGAGCCTTGCAATAGGACTGGAAGTAAACTCAAACCAGATTTTCATCTGCAGTAAGCTTTTTCGGGTGTTTCACCCACCCAGTCAGTATTCTGCTGTGCACTCATGAGGGGCAAATACCTTACAACAGCTTTCTGCAGTTGAAGATCTGGTTTGCGTTAACTTCCTGTCATATTGCAAGGCTCAGTTAGTCGTATTAGAGGAAAGTTACATTCAATAGGGGGTACTGCAGAGTCCAAGCTATTTTTCCTAGCTGTATTTAGATGATTTGTGCTGAAACATGAAGAAAAACCATAAAAGCTTATAACTATATACTTACATTTTTTTTTATATATATAAATTGTAGCCTGATATGCAGTTAGGAACTAGGAAGACACTATTTTTGGACAACCTATTTAAATAAGATCATGGGAAAAGAGCTAGGACTCTTCTAGCAGGATGTAATGCTGCTCTAATGGGACTCACTGAGCCTTGCAATATGAATGGGAGTAAACCCAAACCAGATATTCATCTGCAGAACGCTGCATTATATAGCAATTGCTGCAATTCGTACTATAAAACTTTCTGTATTTAGATGATTTGTGCTGATTCATGAAGGGAACCATAAAAGTTTATAGATATATATGAAAATTCTATGCATTATCCTCTCAATGAACCAAATATGTCCTCGTTTGACCACCCAAAAACTCGTGGGGTATGCTGGAGGTCAATGTTCTTGCTCCTGGTAATTCTTGTAATACAAAAAGCTAGGAACAAGATCAAAAGATTGAATGAGAAAGCTTCTGTCCTTTATTAGTGTCCAAATCACATTATCGTCTCAGTGCATCATGGGAAATCTTGCGCAATGTTATTCAATTACATAAGTGGTTTATGGACTCCAGCCCACCCGGGAATATAGTGGAAAATGCTTGCTTTGATTTCATTCTAGCAATGCAGGAAAACAAGGGGTGGAAAGAACCAAAGAGGGGCCCAAAAGTTGAAGGGGGCCCATGGGGTTCTAAGACAAGTATCCAGCTACTGTTCTCTCCTTATAGGATACATAAATACTACATCATTGCTTTCAGCCAATCACAGAGCTTCTATGATCCCCTGCGGTGCATTGTGATTGGCCAATACCTAATGATGCATCAATGTGTGTCCGAGCCATTTGCAGACACAGATGGAGAAGTAAGGAGAAGAAGTCCTATAGCCCTCAGCACAAGGAGTCAAGCACCTCACTACACTAGACCACCAGGGGTGTTATTATAAAATACTTGGTTGCTATAGACCACCAGAGATTTCATCACCAACCCCTTCACTGCACTGGGGTTGCTGACACCAGGTACTGACTGGTACTGACACCAGGGAGTTAACTGCTTAAAATCCCTGGTGGTCTGGGGGTAATTTAACCCATGGTTCAACATCATAGTAGTAGATCGCCCCCCCTCTTACTGCAGTACTCCCA